>CACVCL010019373.1:0-106213 GCA_902729485.2 Mus minutoides | reverse complement strand
GCAGAGGTAAATATGATCCAAACACATTGTATGGAAATCTCAAAAAGTTAATACACTAATATTTAAAATAATAAACTAAAACATACAACAAAAATAACACTCACAGACTTTCTGTTCTGCAAAAAGAACATGCAAGATCTATACTAAGGACTTGTTTCATGACACAATGTGACCTCTTCCTCTTAGAGCAAAGACTAACAAGGATGTAAAGGGAGAACTTTGCATTCTCCATCCTCAAGCTTCTCCCACCAAATATAGGAGAGTTGTCCCCATGGCAGCTATATGGCACGTGAATCATGCCACCAGATGAGCTTGAGACTAGTGCAGAGGAGCATGCTCAAACCTCAGGAATCTCAGAGATTTGAGACCACAGGAGAAGGGTCTGCTACCTCCCTGCCTCCATGCCTGCACTGGAACATGTAACCACAACCCTCAACTAAAGTGACTACAGGCAGTCAATCATGTAGCACAGTGTCTGGCTCGCCTCTTTATGCTAATGAGGCATTGCAATAGTCTTAGCATTCAGTCAATGACCTTCTCTTCCTGGGTACTCTCATGCCCTTCCCCAAATTTATAAATCCTGACTCACCTCTAATTAAGTGTGTGCATTCAAACCCACTCCCAATGAGACAATATGAACAAGCAAAGACTGTGTCAGCGAGCTGCATCATTAGAGATCACTATGGGGAAGGCCTACACTGAAAAGAGCTGCAACACTAAGACTCCCAGAGAGGAAGGCCTCTCTTTTCCCTCTCTGCTGGCACTCACTCCCAATCAAGGAGGATCCTGAGCATCCAGATCCCGCTCTCCCCTTCCAGGCTTGGGTACAGCAGTGCTCTAATTCCCGGAAAAGGAAACAGGGACTATGGACCCCAGCCCCAGACTTTGCCTTGTCCTCCCTGAGACATTGCATTCCAGGTGCCTGGACACTGCCAGAGGAAAGACAAAACACAACAGTCAGGGGTTGGGATAGAAGTTTCATTTAGAGATATGATTGATGACATCATTATTTGTTGATAATTAAGTTAATATCCAGTCCCTTCTCTCCCACAAAGTTAGGGGAAACAAGTTTGAAAGTCCTGAGCTTCCCGTCATGCCTTGGCCTTGCTGGTGACCAACCCCATCCAGGAATCCCAGATACAAGGCATCTCCATAACATGTACAAGATGCCAAGATGCCTTCAGTCCAGAAATATTAAATGTCTTAGAAACCCTCACGGTAAGAACTTAGCACTAGGGCCAAACACATAAATTCCTGTCACTTCTATATTTGGGGATATTACAAGGTTTAGAAACTGTGTTTCTAGACCTGTGAGCAGAAGTCAAATATATTCTTATTACAGCTCAGGGTTCATAAAACAAACCTGCTTTCTCTTAAGATCTGTCTTAAGTAATTCAAAAGTATTTTCCAAAGTCAATGAAGTGGAAAGAGTATAAAGTTCAATGCTGGTCACAGCACTTACCGCTGAAGTGACCCTCAAATACCTCAATAATTATATAGAGCTGATTCCCTCATATCTGTTGAATGACAGGAAGAAGACTAGCTGACATGGTGTATGTGAGATTATTCCACAAAGAATACAGTTAGGATCTATTCCATCAACATTATCAAAATGAAAACTTCCAAGGTTTTTCTCCATACTTGAGAAAGCTGTTCAATAATATGCTCATATTCCTTAAGCACACAGATAAGGGTTGCCATGGAGCTAAGCAACACTCACAATACATTGTCACTTAAATGTAATATTATCCAAGGCAGATCCAAAACCTGACAACTTTAATTGGAAGGTGTGATCTTTGAATCTGTCCTGAAGGCAACTTTTGGCTAAGAAATATAACTTAGTAATATGAGACATGTCAGAATTTAGGTATAGGCAAGGACTTTCTGAATAGGATTTTAGTCACTAAGGAAATAATGCTACAGTCAACATTTGGGATTAGAATGTCCTTGCATTATGTACCAGAAGATGGCCTAGTCGGCCATCACTGAGAAGAGAGGCCCCTTGGTATTACAAACTTTTTTTTTTTTTTTTTTGTGTGATTTTTAAAAATTAATTTATTTTTTACATTCTATATTTTATTCCCCCCATCACCTTCTGACTGTTCCACATCCCATACCTCCACCCAACCCACCTGTCCCCATTTGGATGTCCCCACTCCCTACACAACCTGACCTCTAAACTCCCTGGGGACTCCAGTCTCTTGAGGGTTAGGTGCATCATCTCTGAATGAACACGGACCCAGCAGTCCTCTACTGTATGTGAGTTGGGGGCTTCCTATCAGCTCGGGTATGCTGTCTGTTGGTACAGTGTTTGAGAGATCCGGGGATTCAGATTAATTGAGATTGCTGATCCTCCTACAGGATCGCTTTTCTCCTCAGCTCTTTTCAGCCTCCCCTAATTCAACTACAAGGGTCAGCTGCTTTTGTTCATTGGTTGGGTGCAAATATCTGCATCTTTCAGCTTCTTATTGGGTCTTCCAGAGCGCAGTCATGCTAGGTCCATTTTTATGATCTTTCCATAGCCTCAGTAATAGTGTCAGGCCTTAGGACCTCCCCTTGAGCTGGATCCTTCTTTAAGCCTGTTGCTGGACCTTCTTTTCCTCAGTTTCTTCTCCATTTCCATCCCTGTAATTCTTTCAGACAGGAACAATTATGGGGCAGAGTTGTGACTGTGGGTTGACAGCCTCATCCCTCACTTGAGGCCCTGTCTTCCTGCTGGAGGTGGGCTCTATAAGTTCCCTCTCCCTACTGTCTGGCATTTCATCTAAGGCCCCTCCCTTTGAGTCCTGAGAGTCTCTCACCTCCCAGGTCTCTGGTGCATTCTGGAGGGCTCCCCAACCTCCTATCTCCAGATGTTGCCTGTTTACATTCTTTCTGTTGGCCTTCTGGGCTTCAATACTTTTCCTTTATCCAATACCAAATTAGGTTTCCTTCTCCTCCCAACCCTCACCCCCATCCACTTTCCCTCCCAGGTTGCTACTTCCATATCCACTTGTGATAGCTTTCTTCTCTCTCCCAAGTGGGACTGAGGCATCCTCATTTGGGCCCTTCAGTTTGTTGACCTTTTTGAGTTCTGTGTACTGTATCTTGAATATTCTGTACTTTTTTTGTATAATATCCTCTTATTAGTGAGTACATACAATGCATCTCATTTTGGATCTGAGTTACCTCACTCAGGATGATATTTTCTAGTTCCATCCATTTGCCTGGGGAACTCAGGATGTTCTCGTTTTTAATAGCTGAGTAGCATTCCATTGTGTAAATGAATCACATTTTCTGTATCCATTCTTCTCTCATGGGGAATCTGGGTTGTTTCCAGCTTCTGGCTATCACAAATAAGGCTGCTACGAAAATAGTGAAACAAGCACCCATGTGGCATGGTGGGGCACCTTTTGGGTACATTCCCAAGAATGGTATAGCTGGGTCTTGAGGTAGATCTATTTCCAATTTTCTTAGTAACAGTCATGTTGACTTCCAGAGTGGTTGTATGAGTTTGCAATCTCACCAGCAATGGAATAGTGTTCCTCTTTCTCCACATCCTCTCCAACATGTGTTGTCACCTGAGGATTTGATCTTAGCCATTTTGATTTGTGTAAGGTGGAATCTCAGGGTTGTTTTGATTTGCATTTCTCTGATCACTAATGACTTTGAATATTTCTTTAGGTGATTCTCAGCCATTTGAGATTCCTCAGTGGTTAAATCTTGGTTTAGTTTTCTACCCCATTTTTTGATTGGGATGTTTGGTTTTTTTGGTGATAAGTTCTTGAGTTCTTTATATATATTGGATATTAGCCCTCTATTGGATATGGGGTTATTGAAAAAAATTTCCCAATATGTAGGTTGCCAATTTGCTTTATTGACTATGTCCTTTGCCTTGCAAAGCTTTCTAGTTTCATGAGGTCCCATTTTTCAATTCTTGATCTTAGAGTATGAGCCACTGGAGTTCTGTTTAGGAAATTTCCCCCTGTGCCAACAAGTTCAAGGCTCTTTCCCAATTTCTCTTCTATTAGATTCAGTATATCTGGTTTTATGTTGATGTCCTTGATCCACTTGAACTTGAGCTTTGTACACAGTGACAAATATGGGTCTATTTTCCTTCTTCTACATACAGAGTGCCAGTAAGACTAGCACCATTTATTGAAGATGCTTTTTATTCCATTGTGTATTTTTAATATCTTTGTCAAAGATCAAGCGACCTTAAGTGTGTGGTTCTATTTCTGCGTCTTCAATTCTATTCCATTGATCAACATGTCTGTCTCTGTACCAATACCATGTAGTTTTTAATCACTATTGGTCTGTAGTAAAGCTTGAGGTCAGAGATGGTGATTGCTCCAGACATTCTTTTATTGTTAAGAATCGTTTTCACTATTCTGGTTTTTTTTTTGTTTTTTTTTTTTTTTTTTTTTTTTTTTTTTTTTTTTTTTTTTTTTTTTTTTTTTTTTTTTTTTTTTTTTTTTTTTTTTTTTTTTTTTTTTTTTTTTTTTTTTTTTTTTTTTTTTTTTTTTTTTTTTTTTTTTTTTTTACCTTTCCAGATGAATTTGAGAATTGCTTTTTCCTTGTTTTTGAAGAGTTGTGTTGGGATTTTGATGGGCATTGTATTGAATCTACAGATTGCCTTTGGTAAGATGGATATTTTTACTAAGTTGATTCTGCCAAGTCATGAGCATGGGAGATCTCTCCATTTTCTGAGGTCTTCTTCAATTTCTTTCTTGAGAGACTTGAAGTTATTGTCACACAGGTCTTTCATTTGTTTGGTTAGAGTTACCCCCAAGATATTTTATATTATTTGTGGCTATTGTGAAGGGAATTGTTTCCCCAGTTTCTTTCTCTGCCTGTTTATCATTTGTATAAAGGATGGATATTGATTTATTTGAGTTAATTTTATATCTGACCACTTTACTGAAGTTGTTTATGTCTCTATTTAATTTGATATTGGCTGTTGGTTTGCAATAAACTGCTTTTATTATATTTAGGTATTGAATTCCTGATCTGACCAATACTTTTAACATGAAGGGGTGTTTTATTTTGTTCAATGCCTTTTCTGCATTTAAGGAGATGATCATGTGATTTTTTTCTTTGAGTTGTTTATATAGTGGATTTTCGTATATTAAAACAACCTTACATCCCTGGGATGAAGCCTACTTGATCATGGTGAATGATGGTTTTGATGTGTTCTTGGATTCAGTTTGCAAGAATTTTATTGAGTATCTTTGTATTGATATTTACAAGCAAGATTGGTTGGAAGTTCTCTTTTCTGGTTGGGTTCTTCGTGGCTTAGGTATCAGAGTAATTATGATGAATGGATGTATCTATACTATGGTCTTCATTCTTTTTGGGTTTCATGTGGTTTGTGAATTGTATTTTGGGTATTCCAAGCTTCCGGGCTTCTGGACTAATATCCGCTTATCAGTGAGTGCATTTCATGTGTGTTCTTTTGTGATTGCGTTACCCTACTCAGGATGACATACTCCAGATCCATCCCCTTGCCTACGAATTTTATAAATTTATTGTTTTAAATAGCTGCATAGTACTCCATTGTGTAAAGGTACCACATTTTCTGTATTCATTCTTCTGTTGAGGGACATCTGGGTTCTTTCCAGCTTCTGGCTATTATAAATAAGGCTGGTATTGAACACAGTGGAGTATGAGTCCTTCTTACATGTTGGAGCATCATCTGGGTATATGACCAAGAATGGTATTGCTGTATCTTACAGTAGTACTATATCCAATTTTCTGAGGAACTGCCAAACTGATTTCCAGAGTGGTTATACCAGCTTGTAATCCCACCAGCGACGAACTCAGCATACAGTCCCAAGGTCTCCAGAGGTCTCCCCCCCGCCCCCAGGTACCCTAGCAAGCCCAGGATCTTAGGATCACTTGTGAGTAGAACACAATATCTGTTCCAACACCGCCAACAGTGCCTGGGTCCATCAAGAGCAAGGACACAGGAACCTAGTCTGACCAGTGGGTAGGGTTGCTTCCCGTCAGTGCTGGTCTACCTTGGTTTTGAACATTTCTTTAGGTGCTTCTTAGCCATTCAATATTCCTCTGTTGAGAAATCTCTGTTTAGCTCTGTACCCCATTTTTTAATATTTCTTTTTTATTAGATATTTTTTCATTTACATTTCAAATGCTATCCCCAGACCCCCCTATACCCTCCCCACCCTGCTTCCCAACCTACCCACTCCCACTTCCTGGCCCTGGCATTCCCATGTACTGGGCATATGATCTTTGTAATGCCAAGGGCCTCTCCCCCCATTGATGTCCGACTAGGCCATCCTCTGCTACATATGCAATTAGAGACACAACTCTGGTGGGTACTGGTTAGTTCATATCGTTGTTCCTCCTATAGGGTTGCAGACCCCTTTAGCTCCTTGGGTACTTTCTCTAGCTCCTTCATTGAGGACCCTGTGCTCCATCCAAGGGATGACTGTGAGCATCCACTTCTGTATTTTCCAGGCATTGGCATAGCCTCACAAGAGAAAGCTATGTCAGGGTCCTGTCAGCAAAATCTTTCTGGCATATGCAATAGTGTCTGGGTTTGGTGGTTGAACATGTCTGTACCCCTTTTTTAATAGGGTTATTTGTTTTTCTGGAGTGTAACTTCTTGAGTTTTTGCCTATATTTGATATTAGCCCTCTATTGGATGTAGGATTCATAACAATCTTTTCCCAATCTGTTGGTTGCCTTTTTGTCTTATTGACAGTGTCCTTTGCCTTACAAAAGCTTTGCAATTTTATGAAGCCCCCTTTGTTAATTCTTTATCTTACAATACAAGCCATTGGTGTTCTGTTCAGGAATTTTCCCCCTATGCCCATATGATTGAGCTTTTCCCTACTTTCTCCTCTACGAATTTCAGTGTCTCTGGTTTTATGAGGAGGTCCTTGATTCACTTGTACTTGAGCTATGTACAAAGAGGAAAAAATGGATCGATTTGCATTCTTTTACATGCTAACCACCAGTTGAGACACCTCCATTTGTTGAACATGCCATCTTTTTTCCACTGGATGGTTTTAGCTACATTGTCAAAGTTCAAGTGACCATAGGTGTGTAGGTTCATTTCTGGGTCTTCAATTCTATACCATTGATCTACCTGTCTGTTGCTGTCCAGTACCATGCAGTTTTTGTTTTTTTTTATCACAATTGCTCTGTAGTACAGCTCCAAGTCAGGGATGGTGATTTCACCGGAGGTTCTTTTATTGTTAAGAATAGTTTTTGCTATCCTAGGTTTTTTGTTATTCCAGATGAATTTGGAAATTGCCCTTTTTTAAAAATTATTTTTCCTTTATTAGATATTTTCTTCATTTACATTTCAAGTGTTATCCAGAAAGTTCCCCATACCCTCCCCGCCGTGCTCCCCTACCCACCCTCTCCCACATAATGGCCCTGGCGTTCCCCTGTACTGGGGCATATAAAGTCTGGGAAATTGCCCTTTTTAACTCTATGAAGAATTGAGTTGGAATTTTGATGGGATTGCATTGAATCTGTAGATTATTTTGGCAAAATAACTATTTGTAGTATATTTATCCTGCCAATCTATGAGCATGGGCAATCTTTTCACCTTCTGAGATCTTCTTTGGTTTCTTTCTTCAGAGACTTGAAGGTCTCGTCATACAGATCTTTCACTTCCTTAGTGAGAGTCACACCAAGGTATTTTGTATTATTTGTGACTATTGTGAAGGGTGTTGCTTCCCTAATTTCTTCCTCAGCCTGTTTATTCTTTGTGTACAGAAAGGGTAGTGATTTGTTTGAGTCAGTTTTATATGCAGCTACTGCACTGAAGTTGTTTATCAGGTTTAGCAGTTCTCTGGTGGAATTTTTGGGGTCAACTATGTATACTATCATATTTTTTGCAAATAGTGATATTTTGATTTCTTCCTTTACAATTTGTATTCCTTTGATGAGTATTGTTGTTTCATTGCTCTGGGTAGGAGTTCAAGTACCATACTGAATAGGAAGGGAGAGAATGGGCAGCCTTGTGTAGTTCCTGGTGTTAGTATAATCTCTTCAATTTTCACTCCATTTAGTTTGATGTTGGCTACTGGTTTACTGTAGATGGCTTTTATTATGTTGAGGTATAGGTCTTGAATTCCTGATCTTTCCAAGACTTTTATTACGAATGGGTGTTGAATTTTGTCAAATGTTTCTCAGCTTCTAATGAGATAATCATGTTTTTTTCCTTTGAGTTTGTTTATATAGTAGATTAAGTTGATGGATTTCCATATATTGAACCATCCCTGCATCGCTTGGATGAAGCCTACTTGATCATGATGGATGATCGTTTTGATGTGCTCTTGGATTTGGCTTGCGAGATTTTATTGAGTATTTTTGCATTGATCTTCATAAAGGAAATTGGTTGGAATTCTCTTTTTCTGTTGGGTCCTTGTGTAGTTTAGGTATCAGAGTAATAGTGGCTTCATAGAATGAATTGAGTAGAGTACCTTCTGTTTCTATTTTGTGAAAAAGTTTGAGGAGAGTTGGTATGAGGTCTTCTTTGAAGGTCTGATAGATCTCTGCACTAAACCCATCTGGTCCTAGTCTTTTTTTAGTTGGAAGACTATTAATGACTGTTTCTATATCTTTAAGGGATATGGGCTGTTTAGATCATTAATCCGATCCTGATTTAACTTTTGTACCTGCTATCTGTCTAGAAAATTGTCCATTTCATCCAGGTTTTCTAGTTTTGTTGAGTGTAGGCTTTTGTAGTAGGACCTGACGATTTTTTTTGATTTCCTCAGATTCTATTATGTCTACCTTCACACTTCTGCTTTTGTTAGTTAGGATACTGTCCTTGTGCCCTCTAGTTAGTCTGGCTAAGTGTTTATCTATTTTGTTGATTTTTTCAAAGAACTAGCCCCTAATTTGGTTGATTCTTTGTATAGTTCTTTTTGTTTCCACTTGGTTGATTTCAGCCCTGAGTTTGATTATTTCCTGAGTCTACTCCTCTTGGGTGAATTTGCTTTCTTTTGTTCCAGAGCCTTTAGTTGTGCTGTCAATCTGTTAATGTATGCTCTCTCTAGTTTCTTTTTGGAGGCACTCATATCTATGAGTTTTTCCTTTTAGGATTGTTTTCATTGTGTCCTATAAGTTTGGGTATGTTTTGGTTTCTAAAAAGTCTTTGATTTCTTTCTTTTTTTTTTTTCTTCCCTGACCAAGTTATCATTGTGTAGAGTGTAGTTCAGCTTTTACATGTATGTGGGCTTTCTACTGTTTATGTTGTTATTGAAGATCAGCCTTAGTCTGATGGGATATATGGGATTATTTCAATACTTCTGTATCTGCTCAGGCCTGTTTTATGACCAATTATATGTTCAATTTTGGAAAAGGTACCATGAGGTATTGAGAAGAAGGTATATCCTTTTTTTTTTAGGAAAAAATGTTCTGTAGATATCTGTTAAATTCATTTGTTTCATTACTTCTGTTAATTTCACTGTGTCTCTGTTTAGTTTCTGTTTCCAGGATCTGTCCATTGATGAGAGTGGGTTGTTGAAGTCTTCCACTATTATTGTGTGCAGTGTAATGTTTGCTTTGAGTTTTAGTACATTTTTTTTATTGAATGTGGATGCCCTTGCATTTGGAGCATAGATGTTCAGAATTGAGTTTATATTGGTAGATTTTACCTTTGATGAGTATGAAGTGCCCCTCCTTGTCTTTTTTTGATAACTTTGGGTTGAAAGTCAATTTTATTCGATATTATTATGGCTAATCCAGCTTGTTTCTTGGGACCATTTGCTTGATAAATTGTTTTCCCAGTCTTTTACTCTGAGGTATTGTCTGTCTTTGTCCATGAGGTGGGTTTCCTGTATGTAGCAAAATGTTGGTCCTGTTAGTCTATGTCTTTTTATTTTTTATTATAGTCTAGTATCCAGTCTATTTTAGTCTGTCTTTTTATTGGGGAATTGAGACCATTGATATTAAGAGATATTAAGGAAAAGTAATTGTTGCTTCCTCTTATTTTTTGTTAGGGTTGGGGTTCTGTTCTTGTGGCTGTCTTCTTTTAGGTTTGTTGAAGGATTACTTTCTTGCTTTTTCTAGGGCATAGTTTCCCTCTTTGTGTTGGAGTTTTCCCTTTATTTCCTTTGAAGAGTTGGGTTTGTCAAAAGATATTGTGTAAATTTTTTTTTTCATGGAATACTTTGGTTTCTCCATCTATGGTAATTGATAATTTTGCTTGGTATAGTAGCCTGGACTGTCATTTGTGTTCTCTTAGGGTCTGCATGAAATTTCTCCACGATCCTCTGGCTTTCATAGACTCTGGTGACAAGATGCGTGCAATTCTAATAGCTCCACTTTTAGAAGTTACTTCACCTTCCCCCCTTAGTGCTTTTAATATTCTTTCTTTGTTTAGAGCAGTTGGTATTTAATTATTATGTGTCAGAAGGAAGTTCTTTTTCTTTTTAAAATTTTAATATTGTTTTATTAGATATTTTCTTTATTTACATTTCAAATATTATCCCTCTTCCCAGTTTCCCCTCCAACCCCCGCATCTCCTCCCCCCTTGCTCTACTCCACAACCCACCCTGTCCTACTTCTTGGCCTTGGCATTCTCCTGTACCAAGGGCCTCTCCTTCCATTGATGACCAATTAGACCATCCTCTGCTACATATGCAGTTAGAGATATGAGTCCCGCTATGTGTTTTCTTTGATTGGTGGTTTATTCCAAGGGAGCTCTGGGGGTACTGGTTAGTTCATATTGTTGTTCCTCCATAGGGCTGTAAACCCCTTCAGTTTCTTGGGTACTTTCTCTAGCTCCTTCATTGGGGATCCTGTGCTCCATCCAAGGGATGTCTGTGAGCATCCACTTCTGTATTTGCCAGACACTGACAGAACCTCTCAGGAGACAGCTATATCAGGTTCCTCTCAGCAAATTCTTGTTGGCTTCCACAATAGTGTCTGGGTTTGGTAATTATATATGGGATGGATCCCCAGGTGGGGCAGTCTCTGGGTCATCATTCCTTCAGTCTCTGCTTCACATTTTTTTCTCTGTTATGTCTTCCATGGTTTTCTTGTTCCTCCTTCTTAGAAGGATCAAAGTATCTACACTTTGTTTATTCTTCTTTTTTAGTTACATGTGTTTTGCAAATCGTATCTTGGGTATACTGAGCTTCTGGGCTAATATCTACTTATCAGTGAGTACATTTCATGTATATTCTTTTGTGATTGGGTTACCCCACTCAACAGAATAATCTCCAGATCTATCCATTTTTCTAAGAATCTCATAAATTCATTGTTTTTAATAGCTGCATGGTACTCCATTGTATAAAATTCATGTTGGAGCATCTTCTGGGTATATGCCCAGGAGTGGTATTGCTGTATCTTCCAGTAGTACTATGTCCAATTTTCTGAAGAACTGCCAAAACTGATTTCCAGAGTGGTTGTACTAGCTTGTAATCCCACCAGCAATGGATGAGTATTCCTTTTTCTCCATATCCTTACCAGCATCTGCAGTCAGCTTAGTTTTTGGTGTTAGCCATTCTGACTGGTGTGAGGTGGAGTTGTCTTGATTTGCATTTTGGGGAGGAATTTCATAACTCAATTTTGCACATATTTATTGTCCTAGTTTCTATTTCTGTGGCAAAACATCATGGCCAATGCAACTTGTAAAAGCAATAACTTAATTGGCCACTTACTTACAGTTCAGAGGGAGAGTCCGTGGCCACCATGGCAGAAAGCATGTTGCTTGAGTAGGAGCTGAGAGCTTACATGTCTAGACAACAGTCACAAGATATAGACAGAGACTAATTTGAGAGCAGCCTGGACATATTTTTAACCACAAAACTTACCCTCAATGACACATCTTCTCTAACAAGGCCACATCTGCCTCCTCCTCTCAAATAGTTCCATCAACTGGGGACCAAGCATTAAAACAAACGTGCTTACAGGAGATATTCTCATTCAATCTGACTGCACCTATATATTTAAATATTAGGTACTTTTTAAAGATCATGAAAATAGTGTGAAGATATTTTATTGCCCATTTCTTTCAACAATATTCTTTTCATCTTGGGTGAAAGGTATAGGTTCACTATGCCACCTTATAAAACTGTCACTGTGCACCATAGCACATGCTTGTGGACTTAGCCACAATAGAGGTTAAGGTTAGGGTGAACATTAATGTGACACCCACATACACACACACAAAAAAATAACAAAGAAGGGGCATTAGGGGAGGAAGGATTTAAGGAAAGAAATTAATGGAAAAAGAAAAATGATTGGAGAGATGAAAAAACCTGCAAGCACTATTTTAAGGGTACACAGGCTCTAGAAACTGGATACCCTATAACTTCACATAAATAGAAATAACATAGAGCTTAAGCACATAATTACCTGCATGCAATATCTTTATAGAGGTCTACCTGTGCTAATATTTTTTAGGTAATAGATAAAAGATACTGTGTAATTTGAATCATATTTGTCATGTGCTATGGGACAAACTCAACTTTTGAAGTAGAATATGGATAACAAGGATTTTTAAATATCACCCAGAACTATTTAACAGGGTATCTCATTTTTAGAGTTTGGGCCACATTCTTTGACCCAAGTTTGACAGTAGGCCATTCACAGTCTGATTTTTCATGAATGTACAAAGAGAACCTACAAACTCAGGAGTTTAGGTGACTGTACTGTTAGGATCATAGACATTATCTTTTTCAATGACACATATTTTCATTGACCCATAGAGTCAGCCAGGCAATAATTCCATTGCTACATGAGCCATGATGGAGTTGTTTTGAACACATTCTGAGAGAAGGGCAAGATATTTCCTTAAGATAAGGATTCCTGGGAGATACTTTTAGGTAGTTCATGCATATTACACTTTAGCTTGAGTAAAGTCTCCAAATGTCCTTCCAGAGGTTTGCTTTTTGACTCAATATGACCTTAATCTGATCAGATTTTCAAGATTTGGCTAGATATTGTGATTCATAGATACACTTCATTGAGTTTTTTGTTTGTTTGTTTGTTTGTTTTTGTTAAAGTACCCTGGGCTCTAGAAGATATAAAAAAGAAATCAAGTTTATAATTAGTGATATTTCCACCAAATTTAAAATGGGTTGAGCAATATCTTGCTTCAAGAAATAGGTATGACAATCAATCCCATCATAAATTGCATTGCTAAAAGGCTTCAAAACCAAACAAAATAATTTTTTTACAAGCCAGTGAGACCTCCATGGCTTGAATCGATGTGGTATGTTAATGAATTAGAATATGAAATAAAGTTGTCTCTTAAAGAAGACATTGCAAGGGACTCTTGAACAGTCAGCTTCTTCAGAGTGGTTCAACTTTCTCCCTTGCTTACTCATTTGTTACAAGAAAAAGCCTTCATACAAATTCAAACCATATTAGAATATATAAGAACAGAAGTTGCAAAAAATCTCTCAAAGGATCATCTTTACTTATAAGCCAGTATCAGAGATGGGGAAAAGAAGAAGCAACTAAGCAGTTGTGAGTGAAGGTTTTTATTCTCAGTCAGAGAAAAACAGGTATCAGTGAAGCACTCATAAAATTCTCGAGTCATCTTTCTACTGTCTTTGTTTTTTGATAACTAGAATCTAATATTTTCATTTCTGATGCTACTACACACTTTTTGTGTACACATATATTTCTGTATACATATATGTGTTCATGTGTGTTTGATTCATGTGTGGAAGCAGAGTGGTCAGAGACTTCCCTCACTCAGATGTCATGTTTCAAGGGTCAGCCACCTTCATTTTAGAAATTGAGTCTCTAACTTATTGGGAACTCTCTATTTAGGTTAGATTGGTTCTTCATCAAACCTCAGGATTCTTCCATCTCGGCCTCCTCAGCACTGTAATCACAAGCACAAGCCACAATGGCCAACTTTCATTCCAGAGAATCGAACTAAAGTCTTTATGTTTATGGGACAAGCATATTACCAATTGAGCTAACTTCCTAATACTACTATACATTTGTGTACATGATACTTTAACAAAATGAATCTGGAGTCAATATTCAAAACCTCAAGTATATTTTAGTTGTATATTAGATGCTTGTCTGCAACATTTCATATACATTATATATCTAAGAAGGGTTAAATTACTGTGAGCTTTAGAAGCAGATAAGAATTAGAAATAGTGTTTTATTAGAGACTCAGTCCAAGGTAGCACTCTATTATGCTTTAGAGAAAAAATATAGACTTGAGATGGGAAAGGCTTTTTGTGTTACGGAATTTGGAGCAAACTAATATATTAAACATCAGTTGCTGAACAATGGGTAGATTCAGATTTATGTTTTGCTGAAGAATTTCATTAATGGGTTATATTAAAATTATGTGAAATACCAACACTATGCATGGAGGATAATTATTTAATAATTAACATTTAAAGTTTCCAAAGTATTCTACCACATATTGAAATAATAGTTTCTTCAGATTAATGCCATCTAGAAATATTGTCTTACTTAATTATAAACTGAGAGACACAGCTTTATTAGCACAGGTACTTGGTAGCATGGACAGCATGCTCTAGAGCAGGAAAAGTACTGTGATTAGGAAACAATTCTTTTCCCACAGTAGTTACTTGTGTAGCAATTACTTTAGCTACTTGGCACTTAGTCTTTGTGTGTTAGCAGCTGCTATTTATGGCTACGATGAGGTTACTCTACCAAGATTTGTTACACTAAATTTATTATTACCATTAATTATTCTCTCTGTCACAGTGTGTTTATGGAGAGAGAGACTATGTGGAGTTGATTCTTTCTCTCCACATTTACCTAATCTCAGGCATCTCATTTCGATTATAAGTAAATTTAGGATTTACAGACAACAAAAGAGCTTCTGGTTCATGCTGTTTTCTTTTTCTGTTTCTTAAACAGAAAAATAAAAGCATAGAGAAAGGAAAGCACACAGAATTAAGTACCAGTGAAGTATACTTATGGTAAATACATAGTTACACAGCAGACAAACTGAGAATTTTCTGAATTTCTAACCATGCTTACCTTTGGAAAGAAAAGCTTATGGATTCGATCCCAGTTTATTTATAGGCTTTAAAATTTACATCTGCATACTTTTATGTACATATTTTATTAATATAATTAGTGTATGAACACATAACATTTATAAATAACAATGTTAAATATGCACTTAAAGCTTTTAAGAGCCATGATTAAGAAATATAAAGACAGCAGGTGAGGAAGTTGTTCAGTTTGCCAATTTCATAAGTTCTGGTCATATATGATGCCAAGTGCTAAATATCTCAGGGGACACAGGTCATGGAGACTGATGATACTCTTATGTACTATATTATCTAACAGGGTAGTTAACTCACATTGTCTCTGCCTATACCACAGACAAGTCTCCTAAGGAAGGATCTTAGATAACCTGCCTGAGGTTCCCTTTTGGAGCAGGGAAGTAACACACAGCTGCAGAGAGTTATGAGTTAGGAGAGAAGGGAGGTCTCAGACCAGCAAAAATGCAAGGAAGTTGGACATTTGAACCTGCATGTTAAAAGAAACATAGGTATTACCTGTGAAAACAAAGCCAGAGGGGAAAGGGATTTAGGTCAGAAGTTTCGAGAAGCAGAGGCTCCTGTGGCTGAAGAAAAATGAATTCTCAAAGTTCTGTCACAGATACCTGAAAAAAACAAATTTCAGATTCAAATCCATCATTTAAAGTAGTGATTATGGACTGTCCTTGGGTTTTGTGTGTGCATTTGTGTGTGCATGAGTCTCTGAAACACTGGCTGCAGAAGATTCAATAAATATAAAGTATAAATATTGATATGCATACTAATACGTTTTGCTTTTCCTTAAGTTCTATTTATGCTCTCTCTCCCTTTCTCTCTCTCCCTTACTCCCTCCCTCTCTCTCTTTCCCTCCCAATCTCTTCCTTTCTCCCTCTCTCCCCATCTCTTTATGTGTGTGTGAGACATGGAAATTAGAATGGAAATTAGAGAACTAGAGGACAACTTTTGGGCACTGGGTTCTCCATGTATGTTTCAGGCCATTGTCCTTGGAGACAAGAGATTTTGCCTGCTGATTCACCTTCCTGGACTACACAATGGTGTTTTATTTTTTTATTAGATATTTTATTATTTTACATTTCAAATGCTATCCCGAAAGTTTCCTATACCCTCCCCCCACCCTTCTCCCCTACCCACCCACTCCCACTACTTGGCCCTGGCATGCCCCTATATTGGGGCATATAAAGTTTGTAATACCAAGGGGCCTCTTTTCCTGATGATGGCAGACTAGGCCATCTTCTGCTACATATGCAGCTAGAGACACAAGCTCTGGGGGTTCTGGTTAGTTAATATTATTGTTCCTCTTATAGGGTTGCAGGCCCCTTCAGCTCCTGGGGTACTTTCTCTAGCTTCACCTTTGGGGGCTCTGTGTTCCATCATATAAATGACTGTGGGCATCCACTTCTGTATTTGCCAGGCACTAGCATAGCCTAATACGAGACAGTTATATCAGGGTCCTTTCAGCAAACCCTTGCTGCCATATGCAATAGTGTCTGGGTTTGGTGAGTGATTATGGTATGGATCCCCTGGTTGGGTAGTCTCTGGATAGTCCATCCTTTCATCTTAGCTCCAAACTTTGTTTCTGTTACTCCTTTCATGGGTATTTTGTTCCCTATTCTAAGGAGGAATGAAGTGCCCATACGCTGGTCTTCCTTTTTCTTGATTTTCTTGTGTTTTGCAAATTGTATCTGGGTATTCTAACATTCTGTGCTAATATCTGCTTCTCATTGAGTGCATATCAAGTGACTTCTTTTGTGATTGGGTTACCTCATTAAGGATGATATCCTCCAGATACATCCATTTGCCCAAGGATTTCATCAATTCATTGTTTTTAATAGCAGAGTAGTACTCCATTGTGTAAATGTACCATATTTTCTGCATCCATTCCTCTGTTGAGGGAAATCTGGGTTTTTTCCAGCTTTCCTCTATTTATGCTCTCTCTCCCTTTCTCTATGAATAAGGCTGCTATGAACATAGTGGAAAATGTGTCCTTATTATAAGTTAGAACATCTTCTGGGTATGTGCCCAGAGAGGTATTTCTGGATCATCCAGTAGTACTATGTCTAATTTTCTGAGGAACTGACTGACTTCCAGAGTGGTTGTACCAGGTTGCAATCTCACCAGCAATGAAGGAGTGTTCCTCCTTCTCCATACCCTTGCCAGCATCTGCTGTCACCTGAATTTTTGATCTTAGCCATTCTGACTGGAGTGAGGTAGAATCTCAGTGTTGTTTTGCTTTGCATTTCCCTGATGAATAAGGATGTTGAACATTTTTCCAGGTGCTTCTCAGCCCTTCTGTATTCCTCACTTGAGAATTCTTTGCTTAGCTCTGTACCCCATATTTAAATGGGGTTATTTGAATTTCTGGAGCCCAGCTTCTTGAGCTCCTTGTATATATTGGATATTAGTCCCCTATCAGATTTATGATTGGTAAAAATCCTTTCCCAATCTGTTGGTGGCCTTTTTGTCTTATTGACAGTGTCTTTTGCCTTACAGAAGCTTTGCAGTTTTATCAGGTCCCATTTGTCAATTCTTGATCTTACAGCACAAGCCATTGCTGTTCTGTTTAGGAATTTTTCCCCAGTGCCCATATCTTTGAGGCTTTCCCCCACATTCTCCTCTATAAATTTCAGTGTCTCTGGTTTTATGTGGAGGCCTTTGATACACTTAAGACTTGAGTTTTGTACAAGGAGATAAGAACGGATCAATTCTCATTCTTCTTTTTTTAAATTTTTTTAATTAGATATTTCTTAACTTACATTTCAAATGCTATCCAGAAAGTTCCCTCCATCCTCCCCCACCCTGCTCCCCTGCCCATCCATTCCCACTTTCTTGGCCCTGGCATTCCTCTGTATTGTGGTACATAAAGATTGCAATACCAAGGGGCCTCTTCTAACGATGGCCGAGTAGGCCATCTTCTGATACATATGGAGTTAGAGACACAAGTTCTAGGGGTTCTGGTTAGTTCATATTGTTGTTCTTCTTCTAGTATTGCAGACCCCTTTAGCTCCTGGGGTTCTATCTCTAGCTTCTCCATTGTGGGCCCTGTGTTCCATCATATAGATGACTGTGAGCATGCACTTCTGTACGATTCAGCTATATCAGGGTCCCTTAAGTAAACACTTGCTGTCCTATGCAGTAGTGTCTGAGTTTAGTGACTAATTATGGGATGGATCCCCCCTGGTGGGGTAGTCTCTGTATGGTCCATCCTTTCGTATTAGCTCTAAACTTTGTCTCTGTAACTCCTTTCATGCGTATTTTCTTTCCTATTCAAAGGAGGAATGAAGTATCCACAAGCTGGTCTTCTTGATTTTCTTGTGTTTTGCATTGTATCTTGTGTATTGTAAGTTTTTGGGCTGATATCCATTTATCAGTGAGCACATATCCAATGACTTCTTTTGTGATTGGGTTACCTCACTAAGGATTATATCCTCCAGATACATCCATTTGCCCAAGAATTTCATAAATTCATTTTTTAAATAGCAGAATAGTACAATCACCAGTTGTGCCAGCACCATTTTTTGAATATGCTGTCTTTTTTCCACTGGATGGTTTTAGCTCCCTTGTCAAAGATCATGTGGATTCATTTCTGGATCTTCAATTCTATTCCATTGATCTACCTGTCTGTCGGTGTACCAGTACCATACAGTTATCATCACAATTTCTCTGTCGTACAGCTTGAGGTCAGGGATGGTGATTCCACCAGAGGTTCTTTTATTGTTGAGAGTAGTTTTTGCTATCCATTTGTTTCATAACTTCTGTTAGTGTCCATGTGTCTCTGTTTAGTTTCTGTTTCCAGGATCTGTCCATTGGTGAGAGTGGGGTGTTGACATCTCCCACTATAATTGTGTGAGGTGCAATGTGTGCTTTGAGCTTTACTAAAGTTTCTTTAATAAATGTGGCTGTTCCNTGCAGCTCAATCCAAAGGATGGACCCAACGACTGCGGCTGCCAGGGATCCATCCCACAATCAGTCACCAAACATAGACACTATATCATATGCCAGCAAGATGGTGCTGAAAGGGCCCGGATATAGCGGTCTCGGGGGAAAATATACCAATCCCTGGCAAACATGGAAGTGGAGGCTCAGGGTCAGCTTTTAGATGGAACCCAGGGTTCCCAAGGAAGAAGTAGCTAGAGAAATTTCCCAAGGAGCTAAAGGGGTCTTCAACCCTATAGGTGGAAGAATAACCAGGAACTAACTAGTACCCCCTGGGCTCGTGTCTCTAGCTGCATATATAGAAGAGGATGGCCTAGTTGGCCATCAGTGGGAAGAGAGGCCCCTTGGTTACGCAGACTTTATATGCCCCAATACAGGTGAACGCTGGGGCCAGGGGGTGGGAGCGGGTGGGTAGGGTAGCAGGGCCGGGAGGGGGGAGGATATAGGGAACTTCCTGGATAACACTTGAAATGTAAATGAAGAACATATCTAATAAAAGTTGAAAAAAAAAAAAAAAAAGAAAAGCAAAAAAAAAAAAAATGTGGCTGTTCCTTCATTTTGGGTTTAGACATGTAGAATTGAGAGTTCATCATGGTAGATTTTAACTTTTATGAATATGAAATGCCCCTCCTTGTCTATTTTGATAACTTTGGGTTGGAAGTTAATTTTATTTGATATTAGAATGGCTACTCCAGCTTGTTTCTTAGGGCCATTTGCTTGGAAAATTGTTTTTCAAGCCTTTTACTGTGAGGTAGTAGTGTCTGTCTTTATCCCTGAGGTGGGTTTCTTGTAAGCAGCAAAATGTTGGGTCCTGTTTGTGTAGCCATTCTGTTAGTCTATGTCTTTTTATTGGGGAATTGAGTCCATTGATGTTAAAAGAAATCAAAGAAAATAATTGTTGCTTCCTGTCATTTTTGTTGCTAAAGTTGGGAATCTGTTCTTGTGGCTGTCTTCTTTCAGTTTTGTTGAAGGATTAATTTCTTGCTTTTCTAGGCTGTAGTTTCCATTATTGTGTTGGTGTCTTCCCTTTATTATCCTTTGACGGGCTGGATTTGTGGAAAGGTATTGTGTGAATTNAGAAATCAAAGAAAATAATTGTTGCTTCCTGTCATTTTTGTTGCTAAAGTTGGGAATCTGTTCTTGTGGCTGTCTTCTTTCAGTTTTGTTGAAGGATTAATTTCTTGCTTTTCTAGGCTGTAGTTTCCATTATTGTGTTGGTGTCTTCCCTTTATTATCCTTTGACGGGCTGGATTTGTGGAAAGGTATTGTGTGAATTTTGTTTTGTCATGGAATACTTTGGTTTCTCCATCTATGGTAATTGAGAGTTTTGCTGGGTTTTGTAGCCTGGGTTGGCATTTGTGTTCTCTTAGTGTCTGTATAACATCTGTTCAGGATCTTCTGGCTTTTATAGTCTCTGGTGAGAAATCTGGAGTAATTCTAATAGGCCTGCCTTTATATGTTACTTGACCTTTTTCTCTTACTGCTTTTAATATTCTGTCTTTATTTAGTCCATTTTTTGTTCTGATTATTATGTGTTGGGAGGAATTTCTTTTCTGGTCCAGTCTATTTGAAGTTCTGTAGGCTTCTTGTATGTTCTTGGGCATCTCTTTCTTTAGGTATGGGAAGTTTTCTTCTATAATTTTGTTGAAGATATTTGCTGGCCCTTTAAGTTGAAAATCTTCTTTCTCATCTACTGCTATTATCTGTGGATTTGGTCTTCTCATTTTGTACTGGATTTCCTGGATGTTTTGAGTTAGGATCTTTTTGAATTTTGCATTTTCTTTGATTGTTGTGTCCATGATCTCTATGGAATTTTCTGCACCTGAGATTCTCTCTTCCATCTCTTGTATTCTGTTGCTGATGCTCACATTTATGGTTCCTGATTTCTTTCCTATGGTTTCTATTTCCAGAGTTGTCTCTCTTTGGGTTTTCTTCATTGTTTCTACATCCATTTTTAGATCTTGGATGGTTTTGTTCAATTCCATCACCTGTTTGGTTGTGTTTTCCTGTAATTCTTTAAGGGATTTTTGTGTTTCTTCTGCCTGTTTAGCAGTTTTTTGCCTGTAGTCTTTAAGGATTTCTACCTGTTTAGCAGTGTTCTCCTGTGATTCCTTGAGGGATTTTTGTGTTTCCTCTTTAAGTGCATCTCCTTGTTTAGTAGTATTCTCCTGTAATTTCTTGAGGGATTTTTGTACTTCCTCTTTAAGGGCTTCTATCTGATTAGTAGAGTTCTCCTGCATTTCTTTAAGAGAGTTATTAATGTCCTTCTTAAAATCTTCTACCATCATTATGAGATATGATTTTAGATCTGCATCTTGCTTTTTGGGCGTGTTGGGGTATCCAGGACTCTTTGCTGTGGGCTTATTGGGTTCTGATGATGCCCAGTATTCTTGGTTTCTGTTAGTAAGATTGTTACATTTGCCTTTTGCCATCTGGAAATATCTAATGTTAATGTTCAAGCTGTCTCTGGTTGGAACTTGATCCTCCTGTAATTCTCTTAGCCTCTGTCAGCATGCCTGGGAGTCCAACTCTCACCTGAGTTCCAGTGTTCAGAACATTCTCTGCAGGCAAGTTCTTCTCTTGCAGGGCAGGTATCCAGCAGTCTGGAGTTCTGATCCACCTTCTGAGTTCTGGGGTCAGAACCCTTCCTGAAGGCCAACTCTCCTCTGGTAAGGAATGTGCCCAGGGGTCTGGGTCTCAGCTCAGCCTGCTGGCTGAGGATGAAGGCTGGATGGGACCCTGACCAAGAAGCTCTGTTGCTTCTATAGCCCATGTGCTCTTAGGTGATCGGGAGGTCCTGGGTGTGCTAGTGGTCCCATGATCCTGAGGTGATTCCAAGGTCATGCAGCGTGGAGGGCACTCTGGAGCCCCCAGCAGCCTTTGCTGGCCTCAGAAGGGAGATGGTGGGGGGTGGCCCCAGCATGAATAGATACCAGCTTCTGGTCAGGTTGGTTTCCTTTGTCCCTGTTCCTGCTGGCACAAGACCCTCTGAGATTCCTGAAACTGATGTTCAGTTCCACTTGCCTGTGATCCCGGGGAGATCCTGAGGTCCTGTGGCATGGAGAGCACTCCACCGACCCCAGCAGCCTCTTCTGGGCTCAGGAGGAAGATGCCAGGGGTGGCCCTGGCTGGAATATATCCCATCTTCTGGTAGGGCAGGGTTCCCTTGTCCCTATTCTTGCTGGCACAAGACCCTCCGCAATTCCTGAAGCTGATGTTGAGTTCTACTCACCCGTGATCCCAAGGTGATCCTGAGGTGATCCTGAGGTCCTGCAGCATGGAGAGCACTCCCCAGCCCCCAGCAGCCTCTACTGGGCTCAGAAGGAAGATAGTGGGGACAATGGTGGGTATTAATACTCAAAGAAGAAAGGAGGAAAGAAAGAAAGAAAGAAAGAAAGAAAGAAAGGAAGGAAGGAAGAAAGAAAGGAAGAAAAGAAGAAAATAAAATAAGGAAAAGAAAAGAAAAAGAAAGAAAAGAAGAGAAAAGAGATACTGAATAGTAATTAGGTGCATTCTTGACACCTTACAACACTATGTATTACAGAATAGTAATGGTGACTGACTGCTAAGCCAGCAAACATGTTTAAGAAGTTATAGATTTAAGAAGTGAAAATTTTGAGGTAATTTTAAATTTGTCAGTGTTTATTGGTTGGACCAAGTGGTGGTTTTGATATTGACACACCTTTCAAGTACATCATGCGTTTTGACCATGATAAGCTCTCAGGACAGTCATGTCCCACCTTTCCCACCACCTCTTTCTACTCTCCAAATAGTCCACTTTTCTTTTATGTCCCATATATTAACATCTGTATAGATATGTGTGCACATATGATCTAGGTTCTACTACTGCATGAAAAGAGGTCATATCTGTCTGTTTGACTTATTTTACTTAATGGATCATGAATAAATCCATCATTTCCTTGATTGAATGAAACACCATTGTGCAGGTAACCATTATTGCTCATCCACTCATTTGTTGGAATATAATTCGTTTATTCACTTGACTCTTGAGAATAATGCCGCAGTAAACTGGAACAAACAGATATCGCTCTAGTAATGAGTCTTAGATCTATTTCTTTGGGTATGTTCCCAGGAGTAGCTGCATCACAAGATGGTTTTGTTTTGTTTTCTTGAGAAAACTTTTTTCCACAGTGGCAACACCAGCAGTGTCTCACATCTTCACTATATTACTGTTTTCTTTTGTAATGATAGTTTCACTAGGAATAGATTTCTCAGTGTAGTTTTCACATTTTATATCAGTGACACTAAGGGTGCTGAAAGTTTATCTATGTATCTATGTATCTATGTAAGTATATGTGTATCTATGTATGTAAGTGTATGCGTATATATGTATTTCTGTATCCATGTATCTCTCTATCTATCTCTGTCTATCTATCTATCTATCTATCTATCTATCTATCTATCTATCTATCTATCTATCTATCATCTATCTATCTATGTATCATCTATTGTGTGTGTGTGTATGTGTGTGTGTCTATGTATCATCTAGTGTGTGTGTGTGTGTGTGTGTGTGTGTGTGTGCATGACTGAAGAGTCCAGGAGAGGCCTGTAGCTGGAGTTACACACAGTTATGATCCTTCAGAAGTCGGTCTGGGCACTGAGCTAGGGACCTCTGTAAGAGCAGTACTTGTTCTTAACAACTGAGTAATATTATTCTCCCCTAAATACCTCTTCAATGTATTTATTGACCAGGTGTGTGCCATTTTTGACAAGTGCTTACTTATTTCATTCTTCCATTATTAATTTTGTTAGTCATTTCCTCTGGCTTAAAATTAGTTTGAATTAGTTTCCTTTAGTTTCTAGATGCTAGTTGTATGGTAGCAAAGCTTTTCCTCTCCTATCCCCCATCCCCGGCCGACCACCCCCCCTCTCCTCAAATCATTCTTTTTTTGTTGTTGTTGTTTTTATGTTTTTAATTAAAATGTTTTTACATTTATTTAATATGGGGAGGATAGGTAGAGGTGGAGTGCTTGCGCATGCCACAGTGCAAACGTGGACATCAGAGGCTACCCCTTCTCTTTACTCAGCTGATTGCTTCCTATGCTGTGCAGAAACATTTTAATTCCATGCAATTTCATTTTGTGAATTATTGCTACTTCCTGAGCTGCTGGGAGCTGATCTCAGAGCCTGTTTGTGTAAGCCTAGGCCTTAAAGTGCTTTCTTTGAGTAGTTTAGAGTTTCAAGTCTTGTATGAAGGTCTTTGAGTTGATGTTTATGTAAGGTAAGATTTAGAAAATTTCATTTTCTACATGAAGATATCTGGCATTCTCAGAACTATTTGTTGAAGAGTTTCTCTTCCCAGCACTTATCTTTGATGCCTGTGTTAGAAGCCAGTTGACTGGAGCAATGTGCCTTTATTTCAAGATCTTTTATTCTCTTGCATTGGCTTACATATTTTTGTGCTATTGCCAACTTTGCCAACTTGTTTTGTACTATGTTTCCATAGTTGAATTTGTGACCATGCACTGTGACCTGGCACTATCGCTCTTTCTGCTCAGGGTTGCTTGGCTTTTCCCACATTTTTTGATCTATCTATCTATCTATCTATCTATCTATCTATCTATCTATCATCTATAATTTCTCTGACTGATGTCATTTCTATTTTATTAGGGTTGCTACAGATCTAGAGTTTGCTTTCATTATATAGCCATTCTCACAACTTTAACTCTTCCAATTCATGTAAAATGTTCAGCTTGTTTGTTTTTTTATATTCATTTTTTATATTTCAGATATTATCTTTTCCCCTCAGACTGTTCTGCATCCCATACCTTTTCCCTACCCCCTGTCTCCATGAGGATGTCTCTACCTTCCACCCCCACCCCCCCACCCCACCTGACCTCTAAACTCCCTGGGGCCTCCAGTCTCTTGAGGGTTAGGTGCATCATCCTTGATTGAGCCCAGACCAGGCAGTCCTCTGGTGTATATGTGTTGGGGGTCTCATATCAGCTGGTGTATGATGCTGGTTTGTGGTCCAGTGTTTGAGAGATCTTGGGGGTCCAAGTTAATTGAGACTGCTGGTCGTCCTACAGGCTTGCCCTCCTCCTCATCTTCTTTCAACCTTTCCTAATTCAACCACAGGGGTCAGTGGCTTCTGTCCATTGGCTGAGTGCAAATATCTGACTGACTCTTTCAGCTGCTTGTTGGGTATTTCGGAGTATGGTCATGCTAGGTCCAGTTTTGTAAGTGCTTTATAGCTTCAGTAATAGTTTCAGATCCTGGGACCTCCCTTGAGCTGGATCCCACTTTGGGCCTGTCACTGGACGTTCTTTTCCTCAGGCTCCTCTTCATTTCCCTCCCTGCAGTTTTTTCAGACAGGAACAATTATGGATCAAAGTTTTGAATGTATGATGGCAACCCCCTCTCTCATTTGATGCCCTGTCTTCCTGCTGGAGGTGGGCTCTATAAGTTCCCTTTCCCTACTGTCTGACATTTCATCTAAGGTCCCTCCCTTTGAGTCTTGAGAGTTTCTCACCCCCAGGTCTCTAGTGCATTCTGGAGGATTCCCCCAACCTCCTACCTCCTGAGGTTGCCTGTTTCCATTCTTTCTGCTAGCCCTCAGGCCTTCAGTTCTTTTCCCTCACCCAATACCAGATCAGGTTCCCCTCCTCCTCCCTCATCCACTTTCCTTCCCAGATCTCTCCATCCCCCCAATCCCCACTAATGGTAGCTTTCTTCTCTCTCCCAAGTGGGATTGAGGCATCCTCATTTGGGAATTTCAGCTTGTTTACCTTTTTGAGTTCTGTGGACTGAATTTTTGGTATTCTGTACTTTTTTTTTCTTTTTTTTCTTTTTTTGCTAATTATCCACTTATTAGTGAGTACATACCATGCGTGTCCTTTTGAATCTGAGTTATCTCACTCAGGATGATATTTTCTAGTTCTATCCATCTGCCTGCAAAAGTTTGATGTATACCTTCTCCATTTCGTAGCATTTCTATTGTGTATATACTATATTTTTCCAAACTCTGTAAGAGGAAATGCTGTCTTGGATGGTTTATTTAACTGGAAAAAGACTTTATATCAGTTATAGGAGAGCTGTAATTCAAGCCAAAGCTGTTGGGCTGTGTCTTCTACTATTTCTGTGCTGCTATTTAAATCCTTCTAAATTTTGTGAAAATGAACTTCAGAGTAGTCACCTGAGTCATCATCTAGTGTAAGATCCAGGGTACATTTCTAAAAATTGAAAACAATTCCTATTGTTTCTTTCATGCAGGAATGCTGGCCACCTACTCAGCATACTGAATGGATTCCCAACGTGTATTTGCATTGCAACGTGTATGTAGCAGAATTTCAGGTATTTCACAGAGCTGAAAGACAATAGTTAAGATGACAAAGCTGTTTTCTCAATGTAAGTAAAGGAGCTTCTTTGGCCCCCACACTGTTAACAAACAACTGCCTTGATTGAAGAAATTCATTGGCTACTTGTACAAATCTAAGGTGAGAAGAATCAGTTTCTCATTAGCTCCACTTCACTTAAGGGAAAAATTATTAAATATAAACTGTGGACATATTGACTGACTATTAAATATTAGGAAATCACATTAAAAATGCACATAAAAGTTATACATTTTATTCTGAACTTCAACTCATCTTCCTGTTAGAAACAGGTCAACCAATAAGAAATTGCTGTTCCTTGACTCCAGTATTCATTACTGTTAAAACTCATTGTAGTTTTGTAAATTTCAAATGACAAGTAGGTTCTGCCTTAAAAGGAGTTTTTGGTGTCAGTCATATAAAAGTGCCAGAGCATGCAAAAGCCACACATTATTTTAAAATAAAACAGTACTAAGCATTGTGTGGACTCTTGGCTAGGACATGGCTCAATATATCCAGGCACATGCCTGGATAATACTGTATGTCCTGCCAAATGGAGAGGCAACAAAAGAAAGAAAACCATACAAATATACCGCTAAGCATTAAGTTTTGTAGGCTGCACCATGGCTGCTTTGGGATAAAATTGTAGAACACGAGTCAAAGAATATATTTAAATTCTTTTCCATAAGAATATGTATCTAATTTGCCTTTTATGAAAGTATGTCTTTGATGGTGGGGAGTTTTTCATTGGCTAAGGATATTTTGGCATATTTATGGTGTATAGGTGATTAGAATAATGTTTGCATTCATTTTACACTGAAATTCCAAATAAGTTGAAGATATACAGTTTGCAACATAAAATCATTGCCAGTCAGGATATACTCCCTTTATGAAAACATAATTCAATATATGAAAATTCAAAGTGACTAACCTATAATCATGGGGGAATTATTCATGTTATGAAGGGATACTTCCTTGACTAAACATTTATCACAGGATATCTTTAAATAAACATTTTCCTTTTTGGACATTTAAAAATACTAGATTTAAAATTTGTGATGTTCATGGAATATCTAAAGAGCCCATCCATTATATAACACATGAATCTTCACCCTTTTTAGTTTTTTTTTTTTCCTTTTGAGACAGGATCTCGTTATGTAGTCCAGATTGGCCTTGAACTCACAGATTCTGTCTAATCTTCCTGAATGCTGGGATTAAAGAATTGAGCCAGTATGCTTGGCTAGGTATGAATCTTAATAGGTAATTTGAGAAGTTATTAGTGAGCTTGGTTTATGATGAAATGATATATCAATACCAGCCAAGAAGACTAATAGCCTTTCAAATGGCTCTCAACTTATGAAAGAATTCATGAACTCTCTTTTCTGCCCACTCATGTGATTACTTTTCAAATGGTATTCTATTATGACAATTATTATTTATTCTAGAATAGCTGCCAAAAATTTTTGCAGTCATTTGAAAGCTATCTCTCTAGCCATAAAAATTAATGATCTTTTCTCTCTGTTCCCCAAATACTTCAGCAAAATTACCTAGTGAATCTTTTTCACTAACCAGGCTAACTCAACTTGCCCTACATTCTTTATTTTTAGTTCTTTAGTTCATTTATTTACAGAGAGAGAGAGAGAGAGAGAGAGAGAGAGAGAGAGAGAGAGAGAGAGAGAGGTGTTTATACATATTGATTGGTTTATGTTCCAGTGAGAATGTGGAGAAATTGGTAAATAGGCAAGGGGGAATCCATATTGCTTTTACTTGGAGAACATATTCATGTCTTCTCTGACTAGGGCCCATCAGTCTATCACTTTCTGCATGTTTTCTATGCTGTAGTTGTTTTAAACTTTTTTTAAAAAACTTTTTGATTATTTCTGGGAGACATGCTATTCCTTAAATTTAAAAATATTTTTTGTTTAAATATTTTTTTGTTGTTAACTTTCTTAGTTACCATACAAAATAATGGGATTCCTTGTGACATCTCCATAAACCTATATCACTTTAATTTGGAACAATTTGCTCCTTTGCTGTCTCACTCCTCTGATCCTTGCTGATCCTTTTTCTTCATTTACAGAGGTGTGTGTGTGTGTGTGTGTGTGTGTGTGTGTGTGTGTTCTACATATGAGAAAAAGTATGATACTTTGTTTTGATGTACCCAATCGCCCTTTCCTTATGCTTTAGGCACCTTCTTCCTGTTGCTTTTTGTTTCAACAGAAAATATATTCCAAAAATCAGGTGTCTCCTTGATAAAGTCTTCCATATCTCTCTTGTGCAGAATTGTGTTTTCTTTTGTGCTCTTCTATTTAGCTTTTGTGACAGTCCTTCTGGAGCCTCATTTGCATACATAATAAGACTATTAGAGGAGCATCATGTAATTAGTGTTCCTTCCAGCGTTAGTTGTTTCTACTTGCTATTCACAATGTTAAAAGGCAGTAAGAAAAAAAATTTCATAACATACATGATCCAATAAAAATGAGCAAACACACCATGTCAGTGACCTAATCTTAAATTGTAAATGTAACTTTTGTTCGACAGATGTAATTGTTGTTTCTGAGGTTGACTGTATCA
The DNA here is from genome assembly GCA_902729485.2 of Mus minutoides. NCBI lineage: Eukaryota > Metazoa > Chordata > Mammalia > Rodentia > Muridae > Mus > Mus minutoides. Next base: position 77,388 of record CACVCL010019373.1, on the reverse strand, counting down.
CCCTTTCTAGTTATTTCTGAACTCTGGCTGTCTGGTTTCACTCAGCTTTTCTGGCTCAAACTTGTTTCCAAGCTGACTGAATCAATCTGGCTTCTCTCGTCTTCTGACTGAATTGTTCTGCTTGGCCTCATACTAACTTTGGCAATTGGACTAATCCTCTGGCTCCTTTTCATTCTCTGATTTTTTTCTATCTTCGCCTGTGTGTAGTTCTCTCTCTGCCATCAGTCTCCTCAAAACCTGGTAAAACTTCCATCCACACACCACACACTACTTTTCTCTCTTAGTGATCTTTAGTAGCTTCTCTGCCTTGTGCTTTTCTCCTATGAGTTGGGTATACCCCATCTCTGACTTAGTGTGTCATGTCACATCTCTCTGATTCATTAATCCATAGACCACTCAATTAGACATTATTATTTGGGATTAAAGGTATGTACTAAAGGTGTGTCTGTATTCCAGACAGAGTAATTAAATGTGTGTACTCCAGTAGGATCACACAGACCTATGCCTTTGGATGTTATCCCTTGCATGAGCAACCATATTGCTGGATTAAAATTTCTATATGTTAAGTCATGTTTTCTTTTTCCTTAATTTTAAGATTATATTTATATTATAACATAGGGATTATAAAGAAATATACCTTTCTGCTTCAGCTATAGTGCAACCCTATAAGAGGAACAACAATATGAAATAACCAGAACCCCCCAGAGCTCGTGTCTCTAGCTGCATATGTAGTACAAGATGGCTTAGTTGACCATCATTGGGAAGAGAGGCCCCTTCGTATTGCAAATTTATATGCCCCAATACAGGGGAATGCCAGGGCCAAGAAGTGGGAGTGGGTGGGCAGGAGAGCAGGGCGGGGAGAGGGGAGAGGGAACTTTTAGGATAGCATTTGAAATGTAAATTAAGAAAATATCTAATTAAAAAAAGATGGCAGAAACAAAATACCCATGAAAGGAGTTACAGAGACAAAGTTTAGAGCTAAGATGAAAGGATGGACCATATAGAGACTACCCCACCAGGTGGGATCCATCCCATAATCAGTTACTAAACTCAGACACTTGCATAGGACAGCAAGTGTCTACTTAAGGGACCCTGATAAAGCTGTCTTGTACAGAAGTGGATGCTCACAGTCATCTATATGATGGAATGGAGAAGCTAGAGATAGAACCCCAGGAGCTGAAGTGGTCTGCAACCTTAGAAGAGGAACAAAAATATGAACTAACCAGAAACTGCAGAGCTCATGTCTCTAGCTGCATATGTAGCAGAAGATGGCCTAGTCGGCCATCATTGGGAGAAGAGGCCCCTTGGTATTGCAATCTTTATATACCCCAATACAGGAGAACGCCAGGCCCAAGAAGTGGGCGTGGGTGGGCAGGGGAACAGGGCAGGGGAGGGGGGAAGGAACTTTCGGGATAGCATTTGAAATGTAAATTAAGAAAATATCTAATAAAAATATCGAAAAAAGATGGCTTTGTTATGAAAAAAAGAAAAGAAAAGAAAAGAAAAGAAAAGAAAAGAAAAGAGAATACAAAATGGAAAATCATCGAATATTTTGTTTGAGCTTTCTTTGTAAAGATAGATCATTTATAGAATAAAGTAGTTATCTCTCATCTTAGAAAAAAGTTCAAATAACATGCATTGCCATTATATCTAAAGTGTAGAGAATGCTCTATACCATAGTTTTTTTCAGTTGCTCAATTATCAAGAAAAATCTCCTCAAAGTTGTGAGATATTTCAACAAGAGAATTAACTCATATTGAATTGACAGGTTACAAAGTTCAAACATCAACTTTAACATTTTAATCAATGTATTATATATTCCTGAGCCAATGTTCCTTCTAAACTACTCTTTCAATGAGTTACATATATATATGCAGGTCGGGAACATGTCTTGTTAACATTTCATATAAATGTCCTATATTTGATTTTTATTTATTAAGTTATTAGTAGACATATAAAATGCACATTTTTAAAGAAAGGAGGTATATACTTTCCCTTAATCTGCCTCCAGATATAACTGATTTTTTTTTTGAGGAAGAATTCCATTATTGCTGAAAAACACTGAATTTTCAAAGCAAACTTCTCAAATGAAATGATCACACCATTGAAATTTTCAGATTGGGATTTACATAGAATGAAGTGAATTAAGATAATTTTAATTGGTATTCAAAATGATTTTCTGTATATAGGAGAATGTTTTAAATCTTGGGATCTATTTAACAATTTTACCCAGAATGATTTGCAATGGATTTTTATTTGCACCTGATTTGCTAAGGTTCTTACTGTTGAAACAAATTTTGTGTTGCACAGGCACTCAAGACAGTTACAATTCGTTCCTATAGGGCAGATTACTACTTAATAGTATGGGAGTTATTTAAATATATCTCAATATATTAGAATTATATTTAATATGTTGAAATTTGAAATATATTGTATATGTTGAAATTATATTGCATTATATATGTTGGGCTTGACTAGCTCTCATTCTACAATTCAGGGAAGCCTAAAATGTATATCATCTATTATTATTATTATTATTATTATTATTATTATTATTAATTATTATTATTATTAGTGGCAGAAGTCTTTATAGGTGGTCTGTAGAATTCTCTTGCATTTATGTCAGGTGCCAAAATATTTTAAAACAGAAGCTTACTTTTTTCATGTGTGATTTCTGATGTGTGATTTATTTGGATGTCATTTTACATTGCATGTGAGACAGCTACTTTTTTATTTTTTGATGTCTGTTGTACCCAAAGCAAATCTGCAGTTTGCTTGCTGCAGTAAAAGAGCAACTGGGTGTCAATGGAAAAACTTTCACCCACTAACATGGAAAAATATTCAATCTGTCCTATTATACTGAAGTGGGAAAATTTAAAGGGCAACTCACCCAGTTAAGAAAGATATATTCTTGTCTGTGATCAATAGCATGTGAAGAAAAGCTCCTCTCTGAGCTTTAGCCAGCCCAAAATTACCTTTGCAGTTCTTGGACAATGGATATACTCCAAGTTCCTAAGGTTGAGCAGCCATGGGGAGCCATTCCTGATTTGAAGTGGGAAATGGTTCTCTCTGTGAGATCCATATATCTAACTTTTCACCCTGTCCCAGAGCCACAGGAGAGAATTAGGGATTGCATCCTGCATATGGACTATATGATAAGCAAGAGATAAATAGGTTCCAGAAAGCATTAGAGTAGGATATGCTGACAAATGTTTCTTGATTCCCTCTGTCCCTTTCACAAAGACATAATTTTACTTCCTGCTTAGTGTGGTAAACTTGACCATTTTTCTGTGCAAAAACTTGTGCATCTAGCTCTCTGTAGTCAGTAGAATTTGCTTTACTCTGATTGAGTATCATACCACGGCCTATTTAACTGATACACACACACACACACACACACACAAACATTTAGAAAATTAAGGATATGGCAAAACAAAAGGGTAAGAATTGGTTTATTTTTATAATGATAAACTTTTTACTTTTTAGTTTAAAAGTTCCTCATTTTACTCAGGTGTCTACTTATCAGTATCTTTTCTTTCTTACCACTCTTCTTTATCTACCTTATTTGATTTGCAAAACACGAGAAAATCAAGAAGGAAGACCAGCGAGTGGATACTTCATTCCTCCTTTGAATAGGAAACAAAATACCCATGAAAGTAGTTACAGAGACAAAGTTTAGAGCTAAGATGAAAGGATGGACCATACAGAGACTACCTCAACAGGGGGGATCCATCCCATAATCAGTCATTAACCTCAGACATTATGGCATAGGACAGCTAGTGCCTACTTAAGGGACCCTGATATAGCTGTCTCGTACAGAGGTGGAAGCTCATAATCATCTATAAGATGGAACACAGGGCCCACAATAGAGAAGCTAGAGATAGAACCCCAGGAGCTGAAGGGGTCTGCAACCCTAGAAGAGGATCAACAATATGAACTAACTAGAACCCCCAGAACTCGTGTCTCTAGCTCCATATGTAGGAGAAGATGGCCTAGTTGGCCATCATTGGGAAGAGAGGCCCTTTGGTACTGCAATCTTTATATGCCCCAATACAGGGGAATGCTAGGGCCAAGAAGTGGGAGTGGGTGGACAGGGGAGTAGGGAGGGGGGAGGGGGGAGGGGAGAGGGGACTTTCAGAATAGCATTTGAAATGTAAATTAAGAAAATATCTAATAAAAAAAATTGGAAAAAATAAAGAAAGGTTCAAACCTAGCCCTGCCACTACTTAGCTTACCTTGCCTTAGGAGGGATACTTAAGTCAAGTGAAAAAACCTGAAATAAAGCATTGGGTAGCTTAATAATTCAAGGATATCAAAAATTCTCAATTCAGAATTGTACACTTCCATATGGTCAACAACACACATTTATGAGTCCAAAATGTTTCTAATTTGACAGTTTTGTACTGTAGGAGGCCTCAGGCTGAACAATATATTATATTAACTTGTTTTTTTAGACTACAAGTATGCCTTAATTAAAAATACCATAAAACAATTATTTAATCCAAAAATGACATTTACTTTTATAAACAAGAAACCCTGACACAATTTTTTAAAAAGTGGAATCTCATATAGCACATTTAAAAATATTTGATTTATATGCATTTCACAGAATGTATTTATTGGGAAAAATATGGGACCCACCTGTATTTACCAAGTAAAAAAGCTACCTTTTCTGGTGAAGTTGCCAATTTTGAAGCAAAGTGAAAATGTTGCTGTGTTAGGAGACAGGAGGATGAATGAAAAGATCTGTAACCCATCTTTCCTGAACTTATTTCTGTTTCTGTTACTGCTAGATGACACCTGGAAGAACTTTAAACTGGCTCTACATCATGGTTGAAAGATCCTACATGAAAATTTCACTTGACAATTACAGAAGAGATGTTTCTTCCCTTTCCTATGTGAGACAATTAATAGTTCCTAGTCAGAAGACTGTTAATATTGGGGAATGTTTCCATATTCTTGTATGAACCAAATATAAGACAGAAGAAATTAACTGGAGCGTTGATTGTTCAGGACTCTTACCCTCTCTGCCTTTTCCTTCTTTTCCTCACCTTTTGGTTATATCATTACTCACTAACTAGGTTTCCAAAAGTCAGCAGGGACAGGAGGTGAATGTAGCATTTTCCAGAATTAGTTAAAAGTTTTGTGTGGAAGTAAGAGAAATAGAGAATAGAAGAAAAAGAAAGCAATGGTTGGAGTGAGACAAGTTTTAGTTCTAAGAGGCGTGTATATTTTTGAGTATAAAGGTAAGATGAGTATCTATTTATTTTAAAAGCAATAAATTTATGCAATCATTATCTATTAGCTTATTTGTCAAAGTGGGTTAACCATATAAACAATAGAATTGGAGTGGTTGGAGTCATAGAAACATCTGAGAGTACAAACCAAGGGCTTGCTGTTCACGTCATTCATTCAGTAAGTGCTATGTTGGATAGTAGCAGATCCTTTCTACAAACTTCTATTGCCCTTGGTTTTCTTTTTCTTCTAGAATATTTGAAAGGATAGAAATACTTGAAAGGTGTTTGAAATGAGCTCCTCCATTAATATCCAATATTCTTCAGCTTCTGCCTGGTTTTCTGCTGTTGGTCATGTACAGAAACCTGTCTGCTTTGCAGCCTATCTTCTCCAGCAATAGAGGAAGATATGGCTTCCCTGGAAGATGCTGCTGCCGTCAATATTCAACCTCAAGTAAAAGAATGCAAATGCACTACTGAGTTCTAATATGTCCCAAGCACTGACTTAGGTAGTTTTCCTAATTTTTCAAAGCACAGATGAGGCCAGATTGTAACATTTAACAAACCCTTCCAAAGATGTAAGGATAACAGAAGGATCCTCACTATAGGGAAACTTCATATTGGATTTCAGTGCTAGGTATGGCTTCTTACACTCTGCATATATCATAAAGATCAACGTTTCTTTCATTACCATATGGGAGGACTCCAATATATGTGTGTCACATGCTACCTATCAGCCCTAGGTGCACATTAAAGCCCTCAGCATGGAGTTCTTTCTCTTTTTAAGTTCATTTCTGGTACCAAATTATTTCCATTTAAGAATAGTTTCCAGTATCCAATCTCTGTTAATGAAAGTTGTCTTTAATTTTTAAGCAATCAACAATACACTTACATAATCTGACATTATTTATTGTTCAGGATCTAATATCCTCTTATTGGTACTAATTTAAATAAGCTTATAAACTAAAATTAAAATAAACATCATTAAGTGGACACCTATTTTTTTTCCTAATGATAACCCTTCAGCCTAAAGAAAACACATCAAATTGTAGGTTTGAATGTTATAATCTCTAGATCCTGTTGTAAACTGTTCCAGTATCACACACCAACAGCAGCAGCAGCAGCACTGCCACCACCACCAGCAGCAACATAAAGTTACAGCATTGTAAATCACCTCTCTCCATTTTTCTCAGAAAAACTTATACAATGAATTGGACATACTATCTCCTACAATAAGCCTCTTTCTCACAGCATTAGGAGGGAGTTACTTTGTTGGAGTATGGTAAATACCTTAACATTAGGATAGGAGGTAGTTTTACATTTTTATGTTTAGAAATTTATGTAAATGTAACTTTTATTCACCTCATGTAAATGTCATCTCTGAGGCTTACTGCTTAATAAGATCATCCTTTTTCTGTTTCTAAACTCTGGTTGGCTGGCTCAACTCTGCTCTGGCTCAGACTCCTCTCCAAGCTGACTGATTCAATCTGGCTTCTCTCTGCTTCTCACTGAATTGCTCTGCTTGGCCTCAAATTAACTGGAAATTTGTTCTGACCTTCTGGATCCTTCTTATTCTCTGGCTTCATCTCCCTGTGCTGACCTGCATTTAACTCCATGAACTCATGAATGAACTCAACTCTGTTGCATTGCACTGATTCCCAACTGACTTAAAGGACTGTCGCTCTCTGTACACAACCTACACTGTTCTAGTAGACTTTCCTGTTTGATCTTCTGAGAATTAGGCAGATCTTACCTCTGATTCATTCTGTCAAGTCTTTCTCTGATTTGTCAACTTGTATGTCCCCCTCCCGCCATGAAACCTCGCATTCAAACATGGCTACTTCTCTGTGAAAACTAACCTTACCTAGATTGTTAGGTATTAATGGTGTGTACTAAGGCTGTTTGTATTCCAGCCAGATTATATTGTAATCCAAGAGATGTCTGCATTCAGGCCAATTCATATCTTTACATGTGATCCCTTGCATGAACAACCATGTTGCAAGAATGAAATTCCTCTACAAATTTGGGTAGTGGTGAATTTTAGAATAACTAAGAACTCACATAACATGTACTCACTGATATGTGGATATTAGCCCAGAAACCTAGACTACCCAAGATACAATTTACTAAACACATGATACTCAAGAAGAAGGAAGATCAAAATGTGGACACGTCACCCCTTCCTAGAATTAAGAACAAAGCACACATTGAAAGAGTTAAAGAGATCATGTATGAAGCTGATTCCAAAGGNAAAAAAAAAAGAATGCCAAAACAAATTTAACCCTTTAAAAGCTGGGGTCCTAAAAAAAAAAAAAAACCTGGAGTACTATGAGCCCTTGAAAATGAGGTATTTCCTTTCCTATTGATACAGAAAATTAAGAACAGTTTTGGGACACCTATGTTCTGAGATTAACAGTTTTGCATTTATTGCCCTAAACTAATTTTAAATATGAATATCTTCTATATCAACATAGCTTTGAGTCAATACTAGTAGTCAATTTACTCTTACCAAGTACTTACCAACTCCCAAATATCTATGTTTTTTCTTCATCAATATGCAAATGCAAATCAAAAATCATTTTCTGGGGGCTGGAGAGTTTCTGAAGCATTTAAATTTGCATAGTACTCTGCAGAGAAGAAATGTTAATTCCATAGCATATACACTAGCTATTACCCTCAAACCCTTCCCATTTGTATAGCTCTAGACTCATGGCTTGGAAGTCATCTTTCCTTGTCCCAATTTAAATATGCATCCACCACATCTACTTCTGTTCACACTCTGCCTATTTCTCATACCCTGGTCAAATTCTTTTTCTTTTCCCAACATAGAACAATAGCCAAACCATCATGTCTTTTTCAAGGCCACTAGTTATATTGAAGAATTTTCTAATGAATGAGCCAATGATAGATACATAGATACATAATTTAAGGAAAATAAGTAAAGCTATCAAAGCATTCACAGAATTTAAAGAAGACATGGTTAGGCACTACACTGAATTCCAAGAAGATAACAGTAACTTTCCAATGATGTCTAAGAAAATAAAAGTATGCACTTCAATGAAACAACCAAAATAATCTAGAATTTAAACATGAAATTCAATAAAGAGATACAATCTGAAAATACAAGCCAAAATAGAGATGGAATCGAAAAACTCAATATCTCAACTAGCAAATTTATAAGAAAGTCTTACAAATAACAGAAGTTAGAATATATATCAGGATTCAAAGATAAACTAGATCTAGAATAAATCAGCAAAGAAAATGAAAAAAAATTAAAAGCAAAGGATAAGAATAAGTAGGAAGTGTAAAACATAAATAAAAGATCAAATTTTCAAATTATAGGCAGAGAAGAAAGAGAAGAATTTCAGGTCAATGGCAAATGATCTTCAACAAATTTATAGAAGAAAATTTCCCCAAACCACAGAAAGGCATACCCATACAGATTCAAGAAGCACATAGAATCCCAACTAGACAAGATCAATAAAAAATTCACTCAACTCTATATCATAGCCAAAGCACTAAATATATAGAATAAATAAAAACAAAAAAGTATAAAAGAAAAACCAAAAGTTACCTATAAGGGAAACATCCATCAGAATAACATGTGCTTTCGCAATGGAAACTAGGAAATCCAGAAGATCTTGAAGCAATCTACTCCAAATTCTAAAACACTATGTCTGCCAATTTAAAATACCATATTTAGAAAAATTATCCGCTATAGTTGAAGAAGAAAGAAAATTTTTCCATGATTCAAACAACCTTAAAAATTCATATCCAAGAAAAAATGCTAAACAGAATACTGAAAGAAATACTTTGAACTGAAGAATAAGCACAGACAAAAGAATCTAGAAAGAAAACAAATGAAGCTATACTTTAATGAAAGAGAAACCACAGCTACGAACACAGGCCAGTAACAAAACATTAAAATATCTGCAGTCAACACAAAACTTTCAAAAAGAATTCTAGCTGTTAAAGCCTTGGAGAGACCAGGGATACAAAGTTCATACCTAAACACTTAAAGGCAACATAAAGCAAGGTAATAGTCAACATCAAATTAGATGGGGACACACTTAAACAGTTCCTCTGAAATCAGGAGAAGACAAGGTGGTCCACTCTTTCTATCTGGGAAATAGAGTGCAGAGGGGGCAGGGTAGAGCTTGTTAGTGCTGGGTTTGTCCAAAGGGGCATTCACGCAGAGAGTTGGGGTAGGGGTCTGTCTTAGTCAGGGTTCTATTTCTGGACAAACATCATGACCAAGAAACAAGTTGGGGAGGAAAGGGTTTATTCAGCTTACACTTCCATACAGCTGTTCACCACCAAAGGAAGTCAGGACTGGAACTCAAGCAGGTCAGAAAGCAAGAGCTGATGCAGTGGCCATGGAGGGATGTTCTTTACTGGCTTGCTTCCCCTGGCTTGCTCAGCCTGCTCTCTTATAGAACCCAAGACTACCAGCCCAGAGATGGTCCCACTCACATCCCCGGAGAGGGGGAACTAATGATTAACTCTTTTACGGGGTGTCGACATAGAGTACCTCCGTGAAGGGGTTGACTTCGAGGAAAGAGACACTATTGAGGTTGGACACAGTTCAACCGTGTGTTTTGATCGGTCATGTCCTAGAGTAGACCATCATCCATTACCGACATCCGTAATAATAATAAAGTGGATGGTGTTATTTGTGCAAACTATCTGGACTTAAGTTTTTAGTTGTGAGACTGTTAATGACTGCTTCTACTTTCGTAAGGGTTATAGGAATGTTAAGATAGTTTTTGTGATCTGATTTAACTTTGGAAAGAGGCATATGACTAGACAATCATCCATTTTGTTTACATTTTCCTTTTGTGAAGTACAGCGTTTTGAAGTAAGAGCTAATGATATTTTGAATTTCCTCAGTTCTTGTTGTTATCTCTCCCTCCCTTTTCATTTCTAATTTTGTTAATTTGGATATTGTCTCTCTGAGTATTAGACAGTTGGCTAAGAGTTTGTCTATCTTATTGATTTTCTCAAAGAACCAACTTTTAGTTTTGTTGATTCTTTGTATTGTTCTGTTTGTTTGCAATTTATTAAATTTAGCCCAGTGTTTATTTTCTGACATCGACTTTTCTTGGGTATGCTTGCTTCTTCTTCTTCTTCTTTTTTTTTGGGGGGGGGCTTTCAAGTATACTGTTAAATTGCTAGTATAAGATCTGTCCAATTTAATTTTTTAAATATTTTTTTATGAATTTCTTTTTTTCCAACTTTTATTAGATAATTTCTTCATTTACATTTCAAGTGTTATCCAGAAAGTTCCCTATACCCTCCCCCCTCCCGGCCCTGCTCCCCTACCCACCCGCTCCCACATCTTGGCCCTGGTGTTCCCCTGTACTGGGGCATATAAAGTCTGCATGACCAAGGGGCCTATCTTCCCAATGATGGCCAACTAGGCCATCCTCTTCTATATATGCAGCTAGAGACATGAGCTCAGGGGGTACTAGTTAGTTCATGGTTATTCTTCCACCTAGAGGGTTGAAGACCCCTTCAGCTCCTTGGGTACTTTCTCTAGCTCCTTCCTTGGGAACCCTGTGTTCCATCTAATAGCTGACTGTGAGCTTCCACCTCCATGTTTGCCAGGCATTGGTATAGTCTCCCATGAGACAGCTATATCCGGGCCCTTTCAGCACTATCTTGCTGGCATATGCTATAGTGTCTATGTTTGGTGGCTGATTGTGGGATGGATCCCTGGCAGCCGCAGTCATTGGGTCCATCCTTTGGATTCAGCTTCACACATGATCTCCAATTTCTTTATGAAGGTACTTAGTGCTATGAACTTTCCTCTTTCACTGATTTCACTGATTTCATTGTGTCACATTAGTTTGGGCATAATGAATTCATAGAATCCTAGACAGCTTTTAATTTTCTTTCTATCTTTCTTCCCTATCCAGTGGTCACTGAATAAAAAATTGTTCAGCTTCCATATGTTTATAAGCTTTCTGTTGTTTCTGTTGTTGATAAAGTCAGCACTAACCAATAATGGTCTGATATGATATAAGGGATTGTTTCAATTTTTCTTGTATCTGATGATACTTCATCTGTGATAAACTATGTGGTCCATTTTAGAAAATTTTCTGTGAGGTGTTGATAAGAAAGCATATTCTTTTCTGTTTGGGTGAAATGTTTTGTAGATATCTGTTTGGTCCACTTGTTTTATAGTGTCTGTTTAGTTTTATTACTTTTCTGTTTATTTTCTGTTTGGATGAGCTGTCAATTGGTGACAGTGAAATGTTGAAGTCTCCCACTATTAATGCATGGGGCTTGATGTGTGATTTTAGGTTTAGTAATGCTTCTTTTCTCTTGCATTTGGGGTATAGATATTCAGAGTTGAGATTCTGCTTGGTGGAGTTTTTTCATTTGATGAGTATGACGTGTCCTTCCTTGCCTCTTCTCATTACTTTTTTTTTTTTTTAAGATTTATTTTATTTTATTATATGTAAGTACACTGTAGCTGTCCTCAGACACTCCAGAAGAGGGAGCCAGATCTCGTTACGGATGGTTGTGAGCCACCATGTGGTTCCTGGGATTTGAACTTATCACCTTCGGAAGAGCAGTCGGGTGCTCTTACCTGCTGAGCCATCTCACCAGCCCCATACTTTTTTTTTGAATGTCTATTTTATTACATATTAGAATGGCTACTCCATCTTATTTCTTGGATCCATTGACTTGGAAAATCTTTTTTTTTTCAGCCATTTTCTCTGAGGTAGTGTCTATCTTTGTTTCTGAGGTGTGTTTCTTGTTTTCAGAAGAATGATGGACCCTGTTTTCACATCCATTCTCTTACTCTGTGTTATTTTATTGAGGAACTGGGAATTGAGTTTATTGATGATGAGAGATATTAGTGTCCAGTGATTGTTAATTCCTGTTATTTTGATGTTGATGGTGTGTGTGTGTGTGTGTGTGTGTGTGTGTGTGTAATTCCCTTCTTGTGCAATAATTTATTTCCTGTGTGTGATTAACTTCCTTGAACTGGAGTTTTTCTTCTAATATCTTCTGTAGGATTGGATTTGTGGATAAATGTTTAAATTCATTTTATTCTTGGAAATATCTTTTTTTTCAGTTAACTGTTATTGAAAGTTTTGCTGGGTATAACAATCTGAGGGCTGTCATCTGTGGTTTCATAGAGACTGCAAGTCATATTCCCAGGCCCTTCTGGCTTTTAGAGTCTATTTTTAGAAGTCAGGTGTAATTTGTATATGCCTTTATATCTTACTTGGCCTTTTTCCTTTGAATGTTTTAATATTGTTTCTTTATTGTCTACATTTTCTGTTTTGATTATTATGTGACAGGAGGATTATCTTTTTTAGTCCAATATATTTACTATCTGCAATCTTCTTGTATATTGATAAGTATCTTTTTCTTTAGGTTTGGGAAATTTTCATCTAATATTTTCTGGGCCATAGATCTGAGAATCTTCTCCTTCTTTTATTCCTAGGTTTGGCATTTTTATAGTGTTCTATATTTACTGGGTGTTTTGTGTCAGGAACCCTTAGATTTACCATTTTCTTTGGCTGACCTATAAATGTATCAGTTTCCTCTATTGTATCTTCTATCCTTGAGATTCTATTTTCCTTCTCTTGTATTCTGTGAGTGATGCTTGCTTCTGTATTTTCTGTTCTCTTTCCAAGGTTTTCTATCTCTAGAATTCTCTCAGTTTGTGTGTGTGTGTGTTTTAATTTTTATTTTCAAGTGTTAAACAGTTTTATTCATTTCCTTCAGTTTTTAAATTATAGTTTCCTGTATTTCCTTGAGTGATATATTTATTTCCTTTTGAAAGGCCTCTATCATCTTTACAATATTAGATCTAAGGTCTTCTTCTTGTGCTTTGTCTGACTTATGATATCCAGGGCTTGCTGTAGTAGGACAGCTGGAAAGTAAGAAGTCAATGTATTGCTAGTCATGGATGGTATGATAGTATACATATGTGACCTCAAAAATTCTACCTGAGAACACTTTCAACAAAGTGGAGCAATGGAAATACTCTTCTCTGATAGACTCCCCATAACTTCCTCTATCCCAGGTCTCCAGCTAGTCCTACAGATTCTCCCTCAAATTTCTGTTCTTACTCTCAGCTTACTCCTCTTCCCACCTTCCAACATTCTCCATTTCTGGTGGGAGAGCAAATTTGTTCAACCACTTTGATCAGCCCTGATGATATATATATATATATATATATATATATATATATATATATATATATAAAACAAAAATGAACTCAGAAGGCTGTATCTATATATTTGTCATATCTCTGTGTGCACACGCGTGTGCACATGTATGTGTGTGAATGTGTAACAACAATAAAGAAAATAGCTATCAGCTTGGCAATGGGAGTGGCAATAGATGTACATTAGCAAGCTGGGAGGTGCTGGAAAGAAGAAAGGGACAGTAGGAAAGGGTATAATTCTATTTTATTTAAAAAATATTTAGGAAATATCTTCTTTCTCATATCTTTTACCCATTGTATGTATTAATTGGCTTGATGGTTTTCCTTTCCCAAGATGCCAATAACAAGAAATATTTAGAATGTGGTTATGATAGGATAACATCTTTGACTTAATAATACACATTTGTGTTTTCTCCATGTTTTTCATGTCTTATAACTCATTCCCTTTTATCACTGAATAGTATTTCATTGTGTGTATGTATTTCTATTCTTTCTCTACTTGCCGACTGTTGGCCATCTTGGTTGCTTCCACGTTTTTGGCAAGTAAGAATGAGGTTTCAAGAAACATATGCAAAGGTTTCTGTGTGGGCATGTTTTAACCCCCTTTGGGTAACAATAAGCTGAAACATTTCTGGATTTTATGCTAAGAGTATGGAGATTTGTAACAAATTGTCAAAATTGCCTTTTAAAGTGATGGTGCTCATTTTCTTTTTATCAGTGAAGAAAGCCGGTTTCTTTTGGCCTTCCCTCATAAGTGTTTTACATAGGTCTATGAAGGTTTGGCTGTTTTAATGATGCTAAAATGGTGTCTGTCATGAATTGCATTCTCTGAATGCCATGTGATGTCATGCATCTTTGCATATGTTTATTTTCTCTGGGTCTGTCTTCTTTGTAATAGAAGAATAGAGCCTGTTTACTCATTTTAAAATGGATATTTTTTGGAGGGGGAGGTTATAAGATTTCCTTGAGTTTTGAAAACCTTTTTTTTTTTTAAAGCAAAGATGTTGTATTTTCTCCTGTTTTTGTTGTTGTTGTTGTTGTTTTGGTTTTTTTTGTTTGTTTGTTTGTTTTTGGTTTTTTTTGGCATGTTTTCATAATCCCTTGGCATTGTCTCTAAAAGAACAAAACATGTAAATTTTAATGAAGTACACAAGAGTTTTACGTGTATCCTCTTACCCCTGCCTGACTCCCAGGAAGAGAGACCCTCAACTAAAGAATTTTGTTCTTCAGAATGGCCCATGGGCACGCTTAGAGGATTTCGTCATTATTAATTGGGCAGGTCCAGTTCAATGTGAGCAGTGCCTTTTCTGGAGAGGTGGTCCTGGATTGTAGAAGAAAGTGGGGTGAAGAAGCCATGAGAAGCAAGTCCATATGCACCGTTTATTTGTGGTCTCTGCCTCAGTTCCCTGCTCTCAGCTTCATGTCCTGAGTTCCTGTACTAACTTTCCTGTATGATAAACTGTAATATATGATGTAAGTCAAATAAATCCTTTTCTCTCCTAAGGTTTTGTTTTCTATTTTTGTTTTTTGTTTTTTGTTTTTGTTTTGTTTTGGGTAGGTTTTCTTTTTTTATGTGCTAGGAAACATAACGAGGACAAGTAGGTTTGAGAAATTTTAATTTGTTTTTTTATCTTCGAATATAGGCAATTGAACATGGTCTTAAACAAGGTAAGCAAATACTCTACATGCCAGGTACCATGATATTTTGAGTCTAGCTGTTGGCTCCTTCTTTTCTTTTCTTCTTCTTCCTTCCTCTCCTGCTCCTCTTCTTACTAATCTTTCTATCATTCTCTCCTCCCCTTTTCTTTTTCCTTATATTCTTCCTCATCTTCTTTTCCTCGGCTAACTTGTCCTATTGTCTTTTGTACAGGTTAGTTTAGCACTGTTGAAATACTCTCTTGGCTCTATCATATTGACTTTGATTTTTTTTAAATAAATGATCAGTTGGTTATATGATTTTATGATTTCACATGTGCATGTACCTGCATTCACACTCACATGTTATTTTGGAGGGAGTATACCTACTCTTTTACTGTTCCATTTCTGTAATCTTTTCTTTTCTAGTGTGATAATTTCCTTGATTAACTTTGCAGTAAGTCTTAAAATTTAATAGTATCAATTTTCTGTTTTCTGGTTTCTCTGTAACTATTGAGTTAGCTGTTCTGAATTTTGGCCTCTCTGTAAATTTTAGAATCAGTTAATCACTGTCCATAAAAATAACTTGTGACTTTGTCACATCTGTAGATCATGTTGCATGAACTTGACATCTTAACAATAGTGAAGTTATTAACCTTGCACCCTGTCACCTTGCTAATGTGATATTGCTATAATTGCTTATTAAGTCTAGGAATTTCCTTGTCATTTTTCTAAAGAGCAGAACATGTCCTCTGTGAACAAAGCTTGATTTCCCATTTATAATTGTTATAGCTTTTGTTTCTTCTTCTTGTATTGTTTTCGCTAAAATTTATAGTAAAACAATGAAAATAGCTAGTAGCGGAATATCTCCAATTTGTTCATTATCTTGGTGGAGAAGACTTTAGTTTATTACTACTAAGTGTTATTTTTGGCAATGCATTTAAGCAAACAAGCAAACAAACAAGACATTTCAAACATGTTTACTGACCACTCTACCTCACCTCCTTATGAGACCTACCTGCTCTCCCTTCAGTCGCACAATTCTCCTTCTCACTTTCACATCTATATGGCTTGTTTGTGACCCACCCTGAGATTAACTCAGGACCATTTTTGTGATCAGGAATTAGTCAGAGCCTATTAGGCTCAGTATGAGGCATACATCTAAAGGTAACATTGATTCCTTTGTTCTCAGAAACTATCAGTTGGCTACAAATTTTGAAGATGTTTTTCATCAAGTTTGAAAAAAAAAAACATTTTGAGTTTGAAAACATTTTAGACCATGAGTGCATGCATGCTGTATTGTCAAATGTTTTTTCCATATTAATTGATATGATCAAGCAATATTTTAGCTGTTGAAAAAGTTTATTGATTATATTTATTGATCTAGTAGAATGTTACACATTCTTGCATACCTAGGATAAACCTCACTGCATTGGCGATACAATTCTTTTTATACCTTTTTGGATTTAACTTGGTTTATATACCTTTCCTTTTTGAATACTACATTTTCTAGTTTGATTTTTAAGGTAAAAATGACTTCTTATATTGAGTTAGGAGTGACTTTCTCTGCTCATGTTTTCTAATAGCTATTAAAGAAAACGGGTATTTTTTTCTTGTGTATTTACCTTTTTGATTTTTGTTGATTTTTCTCTATTGATTTTCATTTCCATATAATGTAAATCATCCACATTTGCATTTTAAAATTTCCCCCATTAAATTCCTTAGCACATTAAGCATAATCTCTACAATTTACTTTTCTAAAAAATTTAACATCCCTTCCTTATCTGACTGTTGTTCTGATTCTTGATCCATTTTGTTGAACTGTGTTTTGCTTTTACTATGCCATAAAATTTTTGCGGAAAGGCACATATGATGTACTGGGTAAAAAGTGTCCTTTAATTATGTTTTTAGTGACTCACTGGTACTGGGTCCCTGTCTTTGGTGACCCTGTGCCACAGATTGCGAACATAATTAGTTTCTTCTCATTTTTCTTTTTCCTCTTGTGATGGAACAAAGTGACTTCTAGGAGCTGGAGCTGTGTTTGACTCCTAGGTTAAGGAAGGAAAAAAAAAAGATATTTCCTTTTATTCTGGGTGCTCTTAGCATTTGAAGCATAGTAGTAGTCATCATTTTCTTCCACTGACTACTTTTATCTTAACTATCTTTTCCATTCCCATTCTCATGTTTACTTGCCTTAACAACTGTCAAAACAAACCAAACAAACAAAGCAAAACAACAACCATAACAACAGCAACAAGAAAACCCTGATATTTAAAAAAATTTTTTTCTTGTATGTAGAAAATGGTCACATAAAAAAAATCACTTTCTGATCTACCTTTCATCAACTTGATAGTCAAGTCAAGTAAATAGATCAAAACCTGCTTATAATTATAATACTGGCAAAGGATGAATAACAATTATGAGTTTGGAATAAGCTATAAAAAGTTTTCACGTGGTTTCATTTGCTAGAAATCATTTCATATTTAACTTTACTACAGAAATGTTCTTTCAGATAGTATTGCACTGTTTTAACAAGCTGAGACTAATCTTGAATATACCCATCATGAAGTATCCTGGTGGACAGTGATTAGCCCCCTGAATCTAACATTGAGTTTTTATCAGCAATAACCTTTTGAATTCTTTTTTTTTTTTTTTGTTCATAAATTCTCTCCTGTGGTCTTACTCTGAATCTATTCCATCAGATTCTTAATTTTTAGCATAATAAATCAAGCATACTAATTTTTCAATGGAAAGACCCAACATTTTGTATCCCCTCCTTTTCTCTCCCTGTTTCAACATCATTGTGACAGTGAGTGTTTTTGTACACATTTCAGCCATGCCATCATTTTTATTTTATCTAGAAAGCTTGGGTTTCTCCAAGCAATGTGTATTATCTGTGCTTGGATTCTCATGCACATTCTGGCTTTTCAGCTTTGCAGGTGAACTTCCACCCTCAGAGCCCAAACAGCAGCGAATATCCTGCTTTTCAGAGGTCGGAAAAAAAATCACTTCTCTCCCATAGTACTCCCTTGACTGCTAAGCAGCCATTTGCAGGTCTCAGAATTCAGGACATGGCACTTCTAATTTCATATACTCTGTTTTCTCATGGTTTATTTTGATTCCTTGCAGGAACAATAGAGACTTACTATGGGCATAAGACTTTGGTAGCTCCATGCTGCCAGTCAAAGGTCACCGAAGAGGCAGTTTTGGTATTATGAATGTCACTTCATTTTTCTCTTCATTTTTCTGTCTCCCAAGATGTCCATCTTCTTGAAGGAGTTAAATTTTTAAGTGTGTTCATTATACTTACGCAGCATTGATTAATTTTATGATCAATTTACTTTCCAAATTTGTTTCAACAGTCCTGTTTAGTAGGTATGTGTTTACTCATCTAAGAGGAAAAATTAAAAATAGACCTTCCCAGAACCACATGATTGAAACTGATGGGGTTAGCAATGGAACTCAGAAAGTCTTAATTTCACATTTAGAATGCATATTACATTTTTTTCATATTAAAATAAGACCTAAAACATCTGTATGCTATAATCAGCTATGCAAATTCTTGAGTAACATTAGGATGATTTTTAAGAGAATCATATTTATGAAATGAAAGTTCTAGGTGAATCTCAGTTTTACATAAATTACAGAAATATGGGCTTAACTCAAAGTACATACAATGTATTTTTCCCCTAGTTTTAATATTTAAAGCTAGGAAGTATAAAATATTTTCTTTAGTTTTTGTGACTCAAATAGTATTTCCATTATAAAGAACAAATTTAGAAGCAGAAAGAGACACAATTAAAAAAAATTTTCCCAAATGCCATACTGTACTTAGGAAAACATCTTGCATTTGAAGAAATCTTTCCCTGCTGTGTGTCTGGCCTTTGCTTTTGCCAGGTACCCCAGGAGTATCACTGGCCTGGGACCAAGTTGTGAGACTCGGTTCTGTTCTTTAAAAAATAAAACAGAAGAAATTTCAAGAGGCCATCTCACAAGTGTGCACTAGCCTGACATTGTCAGTGTATCATCACTTTACCTCTTAACTACTGCTACCCTCCCATATAGTGGAAATTCTGCAAGTTAACTGGGCTCAATTAACAATCAGATTTGCCTATATTGTTCAAGGGTATTTTAGTTGTTACCCTGTTTTTTTCTATGTGTGGAATCAATTGTAAAATAGTTGTAATATGAATGGATGGGAAACCTTCTCTGGTCATGTACCTGTAACTTTTGTAGCATTCCTGAAAAATTACTGTTTAGTATGGGAATGTTACTAAAGAATTTGACAATATGTGTGACAGTCGATCTTCAAGTAATAAGAATAAGCAAGGACTTTCAGAGTATAAAAGCCAGAGATCGACCAGTAATTCTGGCTAAAGATAATGAGGTAGATGAGAAAAAAATTCCTAAAACAACTTTTACTGGATGACTAACAAAAGGGAAAGTATGTGGTTCTCTAAAGGATAATTTTTACTTGAAAAATCACAAAGTTAAAGAGAAATTAAGCCACTCAGGAGCTCACAGGCTACAGAAGCATCAGAGCAGCAGGGACAGGCTCCTACAGGCCTACATCTGCAGCCAGGAGGTGGAACTGATCCTCAGCTCTCTGTGCACCTTCCCTGCCAGAGGAGAGCTCACTTCCAGGGAGTGTCTGACCCTGGGACTCAGGTGAGATTCCCATTTTCTCTCCATTGTCTCTCTAAGGTGGGTCCATTCAGTAGTGCACAGGCCACAGAAGAAGTAGAGCAGCTGAGACAGGGTCCTACGGGTCTATATCTGCACTCAGGAGGTGGGGCTGATCTTCAGTCCTCTATGTCCTTGTCTTTCCAGGAGAGAGCTGATCTCCCAGGAGTGCTGACACAGGCTTACAGACTCACAGGAGGAACAAGCTCCAGCCAGAGGCAGCAAGAACATCTAACACTAGAGATTACCAGATGGCTAAAGGCAAAGGCAAGAATCTTACCAACAGAAACTAAGACGACTTGGCATCATCAGAACCCAGTACTCCCACCACAGTGAGTCTTGGATACCCCAACACACAGGAAAAGCAAGATTTGAATTTAAAATCATATCTTATGATCCTGTAGAAGATTTTAAAAAGGACATTAATAACTCCCTTAAAGAATTACAGGAGAATACAGGTAGAGAGGTAGAAGCCCTTAAAGAAGAAACACACAAAAAAATCCCTTAAAGAATTACAGGAAAACACAAACAGTTGAAGGAATTGAAAAACCATCTAGGATCTAAAAATTGAAGTAGAAACAATAAAGAAATCACAAAGGGAGACAACTCTGGAGATAGAAAACCTAGGAAAGAAATCAGAAGCCTACCTATTCAGTCTAGTACTTGAAGTTCTAGCTAGAGCAATTAGACAACAAAAGGAGATCAATAGGATACAAATTGGCAAGGAAGAACTCAAAATATCTCTTTTTGCAAATTACATGATAGTATACATAAATGACCCCAAAATTCCACCAGAGAAGTCCTAAACCTGATAAATGACTTTAGCAAGTAGCTGAATATAAAAGTAACTCAAACAAATTAGTGTCCTTCTTCTACACAAAGGATAAACAGGCTGAGAAAGAAATTAGGGAAAGAGCACCCTTCACCATAGTCCCAAATAATATAAAATACCTTGGTGTGACTCTAACCCAGCAAGGGAAAGAACTGTATGATAAGAACTTAAAGTCTCGGAAGAAAGAAATTGAAGAAGATCTCAGAAGATGGAACGGTCTCTCATGCTAATGGATTGGCAGGATTAATATAGTCAAAATGGCTATCTTATTGAAAGAAATCTACTGAGATTCAATGCATTCCCCATAAAAATTCCAACTCAATTCTTTGCAGAGTTAGAAAGGGCAATTTGCAAATTCATCTGGAATAACAAAAAACCTAGGGTAGCAAAAATTATTCTCAACATCAAAAGATGGTGGAATCACCATCCCTGACCTAATTGCTCTACAACAGAGCAATTGTAAAAAACAAACAAACAAACAAACAAAAACCCAAAAAACAAAAAACTGCATGGTACAGGTACAGTGACAGACAGGTAGATCAATGGAATAGAATTGAGGACCCAGAAATGAACCCATATACCTATGGTCACTTGATTTTTTGACAAAGGAGCTAAAACCTTACAATGGAAAAAAGACAGCATTTTCAGCTAATGGTGCTGGCTCAACTAAGCTTAGCATGTAGAAGAATGCAAATCAATCCATTCTTATCTCCTTGTACAAATCTCAAGAATAAGTGAATCAAGAACCTCCACATAAAAACAGAGACTTTAAACTTATGGAGGAGAAAGTGGGAAAGTGCCTTGAAAATATTGGCACAGGGACAAATTTCTGTCAGAACACCAATGGCTTTTTCTGTAAGTTCAGGAAATAACAAATGGGAACTCATAAAATTTCAAAGCTTCTGTAATGCAAAGGACACTGTCAATAAGACAAAAAGGCAACCAACAAATTGCAAAAAGATCTAGACCAATCCTAAATCCAATAGAGGGCTATTATCCAATATACACAAAGAACTCAAGAAGTTAGACTCCAGAAAACCAAATACCCCTATAAAAATGGAGTACTGAACTTAGCAAATAATTCTCAACTGACGAATACTGAATGGCTAAGAAACATCCTTTATCATCAGGGAAATGCAAATCAAAACAACCATGATATTTCATCTCACACTAGTCAGAATGTCTAAAATAAAAAAATTTGTGTGACAGCAGATGCTGGCAAGTATGTGGAGGAAGAAGAACACTCCTCCATTGCTGGTGGGATTGCAAAGGCACAAGCACTCTGGAAATAAGTTTGCTGGTTCCTCAGAAAATTGGACATAATACTACCAGAGGATCCAGCAATACCACTCCTGGGCATATATCCAGAAGATGCTCCAACATGTAATAAGGACACAAGCTCCACTATTTTCAGAGCAACCTTATTTATAATAGCCAGAAGCTGGAAAGAACCCAGATGTTCCTCAACAGAGGAATGGATACAGAATGGTACCTTTACACAATGGATTACTATGCAGCCATTAAAGATAACGATATCTGGAGGATATCATTCTGAGTGAGGTAACCCAATTACAGAAGAACCCACATTGTATGCACTCATTGATGTTCCTCAACAGAGGAATGGATACAGAATGGTACCTTTACACAATGGATTACTATGCAGCCATTAAAGATAACGATATCTGGAGGATATCATTCTGAGTGAGGTAACCCAATTACAGAAGAACCCACATTGTATGCACTCATTGATAAGTGGATATTATCCCAAAACTCAGAATACCCAAGATATAATTTGAAAACCACATGAAACCCAAGAAGAAGGAAGACCAAAGTGTGGCTACTTTGGTCCTTAGAAGGGGAAGAAAATACCCATGGAAGGAGCTACGTAGACAAAGTGTGAAGCAGAGACTGAAGGAATGACCATCCAGAGACTGCTCCACCTGGGAACCCATCCCGTAAACAGCCACCAAAAACATACACTATTGTGGATGCCAACAAGTGTTTGCTGGCTGTAGCCTGATATAGCTGTCTCCTAAGAGGCTCTGCCAGTGCCTGAAAAATACAGAAGTTGATGCTCACAGCCATCCATTGGATAGAGCGTGGGTCCCCAATGTATGTATGTATGTATGCATGTATGTATGTATGCATGTATGTGTATAAAGGATTTACAGTTCTATTTGAAGATACAGAAGGAAACATGCCTTTGTGGAAAAAAAACAGCACTAGAAGATATTTTTGTATTCAAGAAGTAGATCCAACCCCTCTGGGAACCTGCATGCCTGTGTTCAATCCTTTCCTTAATCCCTTATGAACCAGATATAGTAGGAGGTTAGACCAAGAGATTGAGTGGAGGGTTATAAGTTCTAATACACAGAAGCACCAAGTTAAGACTCAGGAAATTTCATTTGTGCTTCTGTTAGTTTAATACGTTTCACAAGGTTAGAGAAATATGTTCTGTCATACAGCCATCTATGACAGCAGTAAGGGGGTAGAAAGGTTTAGGGAAATTTCCCAATAACTTCTGGCTTACTGCTTAATGAAGAGAACATTCCCTTGAGACCTTAGGTGATTATATGGAATGGAGCACATGAATGATGTATTTTTTAAAAATGTTTTATACTTAGGGAGTCCTGTCATGAGTGCAAATGTAGGCCATAACTTCAATATTCTTTAATATATAGCAAATATACTTATATTTTGGGTGTGAATACACATGAAAATTCAGAAATACGAAGTTTGAAGCTTAAACAGTTAATTGATTTGTTAGCCTGCCTATAAGAAGACGGAATGAACAGTGTCTCTCTTTTTTTTCCTTGTCTTTCTTTCTTTTCCTTTTCCTTTTTTTTTTTAATATAGGTTCTTATGGTACATGGCTAAGGGAAGTAGTACATTTGAAAATGCCAGTCTAAAGGATAGTGAAAGTAGGTTATTCAAAAAGACTTAATTCTTATTGTTATTGAACAGGATGGTGAAATTTAAAGGTAGGGGAGAAAAGAATATAACAAACAAGAATTGAGTTGGCCATCTCAAACCCATATCAGAGCTCTAAGTAGCTCATTTCATGAGATCAATCTGGGTTAAGATTCAATGGTTTAGGATTTAGGTTAGGTTAGGTTAGGTTAGGGAAGGGGTATACAGTTGGATTTATCCAGAGGAAGGTTCTTGATATATTGCATTAGAATTGTCATAGAATATGTGTGATATGTAGTCAGAGTATTTCAGAAATCAGAATTAATATGGAAGTGTTTTAAATATGGAAGGGTTCTCAGTGGTTTAGGAAAACAACACTAGATTAGAAGCTAAGCATATTGCAGTCATAGTTCATCTACTGAAAACTTGGCTCCAGGACAATTAACAGATTTAAACCCCAATTTACTCATCTGAAAAAATAAAACCTATGGTGTATCTGTGCTAACCCCATTTGTCAGGCTCCAGTGCCACACAAGACTGTTGACAGCCTTGTGTGGTGATGTGCTTTTATTCCCTGTACTCATGTAACAGAGTTCTATGGATCGCCAACAGTTTGAGGCCAGACTAGTCTACACACTTTGTTCCAGTTCAATAAGGGTTACCCAGTGAGACCATGTCTCAAAAAATGCTGTAGAAACTTGAGGTGATACTTTTTATTGAAGGGGATTTACATTTTATAAAGTAGGACATGCCATCCCTCCTAGTCTCATAATAAAGGTGTGTTTTCTGAAGGAATGCAATCTTGCATATGTGGTTTACAGAAAAACTTGAAAATATGACAATAAAATACAGTTGGATTTATCCAGAGGAAAGTTCTTGATATATTGCATTAGAATTGTCATAGAATATGTGTGATATGTAGTCAGAGTATTTCAGAAATCAGAATTAATATGGAAGTGTTTGATATAGTAAACTATTACTTTGGAGGATTTTAGCAAGAGAGAAAGATGGCAGTTAATATGAATAAAGAGATGCTCCTCTTTTGACTATGAATATTTCTCTCTCTGTCTCTCAGTTTCTATTCTCCCTTCTGTGGGCATACATATAGGTATGTATAACATTTTTCAGAATATTTCAAAAGCATAAACTTTGGAAACGCATTCATTGTGTGTAACTATTTTTTTCAAAGCCTATTTTTAATGACGGTTCTTAAATGCTTTAACCTCTCTTCTAGCCCACCACCCACCAGAGATAGTGGAAAAGAAAGGATACAAGAGAAGTGGACCTCTTTAGAAATGGTTATTTGAAGCAAACCACATCTATGTTGTCAGTAAATAGGCAGTTCAGTTCACAGGTCAGCAGTGGCAGTTAGTGAGTCTATTTATACTCCTTTCAAACACCATGTGTCCTTCACAGGTCTTGCCTCAGCCCATGAGTTTGATTTCAAAAAAATCCCAGTGAGTCTGTCTCAGCTGACATCACTCTGCCAATCAGACTGAGTCTGCAGAAGTCACAAGCACCCACGGAATACCACCAGAAGTATTTTGGTTCTTACTCTCTATGGAGTCCCAACAAACTGAGCTCAACTACACAATGTAAGGTGGAGCAATACATGTGTGTTCTTAGCAAAGAACCCTTCATCAGGTGCTTTAGCAGAACATCCTTTCACCTGTGTTTGCTTCAGGGGAACACTCCTTCATGAGTCTGCCTTAGCCTTTCACTTGTGTCAGCTTCAATGAAATGTGCCTTCATGTGTTTGCCCCAACTAAACACCATCCAATACAACTGATTTACCAAAGAACCTTAAGTTTCTACTTCAGTTGTGTTTACTTTTATTAAATAAATAACCAGTAAACATAGAAACTTGTATAGTGTCATTTAGAAAGTTTTAAATACATTCAACTTAAGTCAACCACTATGAGCTCAAATATAAGACAATAATAAGTCAGAAGCAACTGAATAGATTGGAAGGGTGTGGAATGGACTGTAAGAACATTTTTTTTTTTTCGAGACAGGGTTTCTATGTGTAGCCCTGGCTGTCCTGGAACTCACTCTGTAGACCAGGCTGACCTTGAACTCAGAAATCCGCCTGCCTCTGCCTCCCAAGTGCTGTGATTAAAGGCATGTGTTACCACAGCCTGGCTAAGAACATTTTTTATTGATTGAGAATTTCATGCATATATGGAATATTTTGATCAAATCCAGTCAATTCTCTCCCTTCCATTTCTTCCTTTTCTATCTGTTACCATCACAACCTAATTCATCTATTCTTTTTTTGACCACAGTCTGTCTCTTTAGTGCTCTATGTGTTTAGATATAGTGTTGTTTAATAGAGTAGACTCCTGGTGTAGCCTAATGGAGGTAGTCTCACAGGGCCAGCATACATGAAGAAACATGACTTTCTTTTACGCAGCAGCCATTGACAGCCAATATCTTGACCTAGGAATGGTATGTCATTATCCCCCTCCACCACCTCTTTTGGGGTTTTCTGTCTAGAGATTGCTCAGGCATGACTCCTGCTGTCACAGTTGTTGTGTGTTCATATGCTGTGGAAAACACCGCATCAGGAAACCACTGTGTGCTTCTACTCACCCAATTCCTATGGCTCCTATAAATTTTTTCCCCATCATCTGAGCCTTAAGAGGAAGACCTGTAACACAGATGCCCATTTATTGATAAACATTTCTCAGCCTTTTATTCTTTGCTGATCGATCTGTTGTGGGGCTCTGTGTTGTCAGCTACTACAAAAAGAAAGTATGATGAGCTTTCAGATGGACTAATGTAGTACTAATGGGAGGTTTAATACTGTCCATTTAGCAGAACAGTAGTAATATGTTCTCCTCTATGATCTATTACCCAACCAGTCAAAAGATCTTAGTCCTCTTTTATTTTTTGTTTTTTTTTTCCAATTTTTTTATTAGATATTTTCTTAATTTACATTTCAAATACTATTCTGAAAGTCCCCTCCCCCTCCCCCTTCCCTGCTCCCCTGCCCACCCACTCACACTTCTTGGCCCTGGCTTTCCCCTGTATTGGGGCATATAAAAATTGCAGTACCAAGGGGCCTCTCCTCCCAATGATGGCCGACTAGGCCATCTTCTGCTACATATGGAGCTAGAGACACGAGTTCTGGGAGTTCTGGTTAGTTCATATTGTTGATCCTCTTCTAGGGTTGCAGACTCCTTCAGCTCCTGGGGTTCTATCTCTAGCTTCTCCATTGTGGGCCCTGTGTTCCATCTTATAGATGATTATGAGCATTCACTTCTGTACGAGACAGCTATATCAGGGTCCCTTAAGTAGGCACTAGCTGTCCTATGCCATAGTGTCTGAGTTTAATGAGTGATTATGGGATGGATCCCCCCTGGTGGGGTAGTCTCTGTATGGTCCATCCCTTCATCTTAGCTTTAAACTTTGTCTCTGTAACTCCTTTCATGGGTATTTTGGTTCCTATTCACAGGAGGAATGAAGTATCCACGCACTGGTCTTCCTTCTTGATTTTCTTGTGTTTTGCAAATTGTATCTCTATCTATCTATCTATCTATCTATCTATCTATCTATCTATCTATCTATCTATCTATTTATCTATCTATTTAAAATGTTTTCCCCTTTCCAGGTCTCCCCTTCAGAAACCTTCTATCCCATCCCCCCTCTTCTGCCTCAATGAGGGTTCTCCCCTCCTACTCTCATCTTCCTGCCCTGGCATTCCACTACACTGGGGCATTGAACATCCTCAGGCACAAGAGCCTCTCCTTCCCCTGATGTTCAAAAAGGCCATCCTCTGTCACATATGTGGCCAGTGCCATGGGTCCCTCCATGTGTATTCTTTGGCTGATGGTCCAGTCACCAGGAGCTCTGGGGAGTTTGGCCTGTTGACACTGTTGCTCCCTCCATGGGGCTGCAACCCCCCTCAGCTCCTTCAGTCCCTTCTCCAACTCCTCCATCGGGAACCCTGAGCTCAGTCCAATGGTTGTCTGTGAGCATCTGCCTCTGTATTTGTCAGGCACTGGCAGAGCCTCTCAGGAGACAGCCATATCAGGCTTCCATCAGCAGGCAATTACTGGCATCCACAATAGCATCTGGGTTTGGTGGATCCTCAGGTTGTGCCATCTCTGGATGGCCTTTACTTAAGTCTCTGCTCCGCACTTTGTCTCCATGTTTCCTACTGTGAGTATTTTGTTCACCCTTCTAAGAAGCACTGAAGTAACCACATTTTGGTCTTCCTTCTTCTTAGGCTTCATGTGGGCTGTGAATTGAATCTTGAGTATTCCAAACTTTTGGGCTAATATGAACTTATCAGTGAGTATATACCTTGTGTGTTCTTTTGTGGCTGAGTTACCCCACTTAGGGTGATATCTTTCAATGCAAAAACACTCAATAAAATTCTCAAATACCAAATCCAAGAACACATGAAAATCATCATTTACCATGATCAAATAGGCTTCATCCTAAGGATACAGGGATGGTTCAATATACGGAAATCCATCAATGTAATCCACTACATAAACTAACTCAAAGAAAAAAAAATCTGATCATTTCATTAGATGCTGAAAAACATTTGACAAAGTTTACTATTCCTTCATGTCAAAAGTCTTGGAAAGATCAGGAATTCAAGGCCCATTCCTAAACATAGGAAAAGTAAGATTTAGCAAACCAGTAGCCAACATCAAAGTAAGTGGAGAGAAAATTGAAGCAATCCCACTAAAATCAGGACCTAGACAAAGCTGCCCTCTCTCTCACTGTCTTTTCAATATAGTACTTGAAGTTCTAGCTACAACAATTAGACAACAGAAGGAGGTCAAATTGGAAAGGAAGAAGTCAAAAACATCACTATTTACAGATGATATGATAGTATACTTAAGTGACCCCAAAAACTCCAGCAAAGGACTCCTAAAGCTGATAAACAACTTCATCAAAAAGGCCAGATATAAAATTAACTCAAACAAATAAGTGGTCTTCCTCTATTCAAACGATAAACAGGCTGAGAAAGAAATAAGGGAAACAACACTCTTCACAACAGTTATAAACAATATAAAATATCTTGGTGTGACTCTAACCAAACAAGTGAAAGATTTGTATGACAAGAACTTCAAGTCACTGAAGAAAGAAATTGAAGAAGACTTCAGAAGGTGGAAAGTTCTGGACCCTTTTAATATGCTAGGTATAAGTTACACCTTGTGGAGCTGTCCGTAACTTCAATTAGAAAGTGTTTGATTTCTCTTATTAGTGCCAGCATCTCACCAACATTCCTTTCTAGCCAGTCCAGTTAACAGAACAGCAATGGCCTATGTGGCAAGATCAAGAATTGACAAATGGGACTTTATAAAATTGCAAAGCTTCTGTAAGGCAAAAGACACAATCAGCAAGACAAAAAGGCCACCAACAGATTGGGAAAGGATTTTTACCAATCCTAAATCTGATAGGGGACTAATATCCAACATCTACAAAGAACTAAAGAAGCTGGACTCCAGAAAAACGAATAACCCCTTTAAAAAATGGGGTACAGAGCTAAACAAAGAATTCTCAACTGAGGAATTCCGAATGGATGAGACACATTTGAAAAAAAGTTCAACATCCTTAATCATCAGGGTAACGCAAATCAAAACAACCCTGAGATTCCACCTCACACCAGTCAGAATGGCTAAGATCAAAAAATCAGGTGACAGCAGATGCTGGCGTGGATGTGGAGAAAGAGGAACACTCCTCCATTGCTGGTGAGATTGCAAGCTTGTACAACCACTCTGGAAGTCAGTCTGGCATTTTCTCAGAAAATTGGACATAGTACTACCGAAAGATCCTGCAATACCTCTCCTGGGCATATACCCAGAAGATGTTCCAACTGGTAAAAAGGACACATGTTCCACTATGTTCATAGCAGCCTTATTTATAATAGCCAGAAGATGGAAAGAACCCAGATGTCCCTCAACAGAGGAATGGATATATTAAAATGTGGTACATTTACACAATGGATTACTATTCCGCTATTTAAAAAAATGAATTCATGAAATTCTTGGGCAAATGGATGTATCTGGAGGATATAATCCTTAGTGAGGTAACCCAATCACAAAAGAAGTCATTGGATATGCACTTACTGATAAATGGATATTAGCCCAGAAACTTAGAATACCCAAGATACAATTTGTGAAACACAAGAAAATCAAGAAGGAAGACCAGAGTGTGGATACTTCATTTCTCCTGTGAATAGGAACCAAAATACCCGTGAAAGGAGTTACAGAGATAAAGTTTAGAGCTAAGATGAAAGGATGGACCATACAGAGGCTACCCCACCAGGGGGGATCCATCCCATAATCACTCATTAAACTCAGACACTATTGCATAGGACAGCTAGTGCCTACTTAAGGGAACCTGATATAGCTGTCTCATAGAGAAGTGGATGCTCATATCATCTATAAGAGGGAACACAGGGCCCACAATGGAGAAGCTAGAGATAGAACCCCAGGAGCTGAAGGGGTCTGCAACCCTAGAAGAGGATCAACAATATGAACTAACCAGAACCCCCAGAACTCGTGTCTGTAGCAGAAGATGGCCTAGTCGGTAATCATTGGGAAGAGAGGCCCCTTGGTACTGCAATCTTATATGCCCCAATACAGGGGAAAGCCAGGGCCAAGAAGTGGGAGTGGGTGGACAGGGGAGCAGGGAGGGGGGAGGGGGGAGGGGGAGGGGACTTTCGGAATAGCATTTGAAAATTTGAAATGTAAATTTAGAAAATATCTAATAAAAATTGGAAAAAAAAGAAAAAAAAAGAAAAAAAATGTTAAAGAATAAAAAAAAGTGAGTATGATCAGAACTCAAAATAGAAGTAGCGATATGGATTATTTGCAATGATAATCAATAAAATAAATGAACCAAAATTATTTCCAGCACATATTACATATCTACTTTGATCATATTGGCTGAGAACAAGTTGGACTTCTTCTTTGTGTTGTTTTCCCTCTAACACTCAGGAATTCCTCTGGAAAACACGCTTAGCCCTTCCTCCCTTCACATTTCAAGTTTTATCCAGAAAGTTCCCTATACCCTCCCCACTCCCGGCCCTGCTCCCCTAACCATCCGCTCCCATATCTTGGCACTGGCGTTCCCCTGTACTGGGGCATATAAAGTCTGCATGACCAAGGGGCCTCTCTTCCCAATGATGGCCAATTAGGGCATCCTCTTCTATATATGCAGCTAGAGACATGAGCTCAAGGGGTACAAGTTAGTTCATGTTATTCTTCCACCTATAGGGTTGAAGACCCCTTCAGCTCTTTGGGTACTTTCTCTAGCTCCTACCTTGTGAACCCTGTGTTCCATCAAATAGCTGACTGTGAGCTTCCACCTCCATGTTTGCCAGGCATTGGTATAGTCTCCCACTAGACAGCTATATCCAGGCACTTTCAGCACTATCTTGCTGGCATATGCTATAGTGTCTACATTTGGTGGCTGATTGTGGGATGGATCCCTGGCAGCCACAGTCATTGGGTCCATCCTTTGGATTCAGCTTCACAGATGATCTCTGTAACTCTTTCAATGTGTGCTTTGTTCTTAATTCTAGGAAGGGGTGACGTGTCCACATTTATATCTTCCTTCTTCTTGAGTTTCATGTGTTTAGTAAATTGTATCTTGGGTAGTCTAAATTTCTGGGCTAATATCCACATATCAGTGAGTACATGTTATGTGAGTTCTTTTGTGATTGGGTTACTTCACTCAGGATGATGGCCTCCAGATCCATCCATTTGCCTAGGCATTTCATATATTTATTGTTTTTAATAGCTGAGTAGTACCCCATTGTGTAAATATGCCAAATTTTTTGTATCCATTCCTCTGTTGAGGGATATCTGGTTTCTTTCCAGCTTCTGGCTATTATGAATAAGGCTGCTATGAACATAGTGGAACATGTCCTTATTACCAGATGGAACCTCCTCTGGATATATGCCCAGTAGAGGTAGTGCAGGATCTTCCAGTAGTACTATGTCCAATTTTCTGAGGAACCCCCAGACTGATTTCCAGAGTGATTTAACAAGCTTGCAGTCCCACCAACAGTGGAGGAGTGTTCCCCTTTCTCCACATCCATGCCAGCATCTGCTGTCACCTGATTTTTTGATCTTAGCCATTCTTACTGGCATGAGGTGGAATCTCAGGGTTGTTTTGATTTGCATTTCCCTGATGATTAAGGATGTTGAACATTTTTTCAGGTGCTTCTCAGCCATTCGGTATTCCTCAGTTGAGAATTCTTTGTTTAACTCGGTGCCCCACTTTTTAATAGGGATATTTGATTTTCTGGTGTCCACCTTCTTGAGTTCTTTATATATATTGGATATCAATCCCCTATCAGATTTAGGATTGGTAAAGATTATTTCCCAATCTGTTGGTGGCCCTTTTGTCTTGTTGACTGTATCTTTTGCCTTACAGAAGCTTTGCAACTTTATGAGGTCCCATTTGTCAATTCTTGATCTTACAGCACAAGCCTTTGCTGTTTTGTTCAGAAATTTTTCCCCAGTGACCATATCTTTGAGGCTTTTCCCCACTTTCTCCTCTATAAGTTTCAGTGTCTCTGGTTTTATGTGGAGATCCTTCAATCACTTAGACTTGACCTTAGTACAAGGAGTTAAGAATGGATCAATTCCCAGTCTTCTACATGATAATTGCCAGTTGTGCCAGCACCATTTGTTGAAAAGGCTGTCTTTTTTCCACTGTATAGTTTTAGCTCCCTTGTCATAGATCGGGTGACCACAGGTGTGTGGATTCATTTCTGGGTCTTCGATCCTATTCCATTGATCTACCTGTCTGTTGCTGTACCAGTACTATGTAGTTTTTTTATGATTGCTCTGTAGTACAGCTTGAGGTCAGGCATGGTGATTCCACCAGAGGTTCTTTTATTGTTGAGAAGAGTTTTTGCTAGTCTAGGTTTTTATTATTCCAGATGAACTTGCTAATTGTCTTTTCTAGATCCTTGAAGAATTGAGTTGGAATTTTGATGGGGATTGCATTGAATCTGTAGATAGCTTTTGGCAAGATAGCCATTTTTACTATATTGATTCTGCCAATCCATGAGCATGGGAGATCCTTCCATCTTCTNTTGCTTTTATCATGTTTAGGTAAGGGCCTTGAATTCCTGATCTTTCCAAGACCTTTATCATGAATGGGTGTTGGATTTTGTCAAATGCTTTCTCAGCATCTAAGGAGATGATCATGTGGTTTTTATCTTTGAGTTTGTTTATATAGTGTATTACATTGATGGATTTCTGTATATTAAACCATCCCTGCATTCCTGGGATTAAGCCTACTTGGTCATGATGGATGATCGTTTTGATGTGTTCTTGGATTCGGTTGGTGAGAATTTTGTTGAGTATTTTTGCATCGATATTCATGAGGGAAATTGGTCTGAAGTTCTCTATCTTTGTTGTATCTTTATGGGGTTTAGGTATCAGAGTAATCATGGCTTCATAGAATGAATTGGGTAATGTACCTTCAGATTCTATTTTGTTGAATAGTTTGAGAAGAACTGGAACTAGGTCTTCTTTAAAGGTCTGATAGAACTCTGCACTAAACCCATCTGGTCCTGTTCTTTTTTTTTGGTTGGGAGACTATTAATGACTGCTTCTATTTCTTTAGGAGATATAGGTCTGTTTAGGTCATTAATCTGATCCTGGTTTAACTTTGGAACTTGGTATCTGTCTAGAAAGTTATCCATTTCCTCTAGATTTTCCAATTTTTTTGAATATAACCTTTTGTAGAAGGATCTGATGGTGTTTTGAATTTCCTCAGGATCTGTTGTTATGTCTCCCTTTTCATTTCTGATTTTGTTATTTCAGATGCTGTCCCTGTGCCCTCTAGTGAGTCTGGCCAAGGGTTTGTCTATCTTGTTGACTTTTTCAAAGAACCAGCTCCTGGTTTGATTGATTCTTTGAATTGTTCTTTTTGTTTCCACATGGTTGATTTTACCCCTGAATTTGATTATTTCCTGCGGTCGTCTCCTCTTAGGTGAATTTGCTTCCATTTGTCTTAGAGCTTGCAGATGTGCTGCCAAGCTACTAGTTTATGCTCTCTCCATTTTTTTTTTTTTAAGGAACTCAGAGCTATGAGTTTACCTCTCAGGAATGCTTTCATTGTGTCCCATAAGTTTGGGTATATTGTGGCTTCATTTTCATTAAACTCTAGAAAGTCTTTAATTTCTTTCTTTATTTCTTCCTCAACGAAGGTATCATTGAGTAGAATGTTGTTCAGTTTCCAAGTGAATGATGGTGTTCTGCTTCTTATGTTGTTATTGAAGAACAGGTTTAGTCCATGGTGATCTGATAGGGTGCATGGGAAAATTTCAATATTTTTGAATCTGTTGAGATCTGTTTTGTGGCCAATTATGTGGTCAATTTTGGAGAAGGTGCCATGAGGTGCTGAGAAAAAGGTATATCCTTTTGTTTTAGGATGAAATATTCTGTAGATATCTGTTAAGTCCATTTGTTTCATAGCCTCTGTTAGTTTGACTGAGTCTCTGTTTAGTTTTTATTTCCAGGATCTGTCCATTGATGAGAGTGGGGTGTTGAAGTTCTCTGACTATTATTGTGTGAGATGCAATGTGTGTTTTGAGCTTTACTAAAGTTTCTTTAATGAAAGTGGCTGCCCTTGCCTTTGGAGCATAGATATTCAGGATTGAGAGTTCCTCTTGGAAGATTTTGCCTTTAATGAGTATGTAGTGCCCCTCTTTGTCTTTTTTGATAATTTTGGGTTGAAAGTCTGTTTCATTCGATATTAGAATGGCTACCCCAGCTTTTTTCTCTGGACCATTTGCTTGAAAAATTGTTTTCCAACCTTTCAACTCTTAGGTAGTGTCTGTCTTTTTTCCTGAGGTGTGTTTCTTGTAAGCAGCAAAACATTGGGTCCTGTTTGTGCATCCAGTCTGATAGTTTATGTCTTTTAATCGGGGAATTGAGACCATTGATATTAAGAGATATTAAGGAACAGTAATTGTTGTTTCCTGTCATTTTTGTTTTTAGAGTTGGGATTCTGTTCTTGTGGCTGTCTTCTTTTAGGTTTGTTGAAGAATTACTTCTTTCTTACGCTGGGAAATTTTTCTTCTATGATTTTGTATAAAATATTTTCTTTGCCTTGGAGCTGGCACCCTTCACATTCTTCTATTCCGAGTCTTAGATTAGGTCTTTTTATGGTATTCCAGATTGCCTGGATGTTTTGTGTTAGGATTTTTTTAGATTTAGCATTTTCTTTGACTGATTTATCCATTTCTTCTATTGTATCTTCTACACCTGATATTCTTTCTTCCATCTTCTGTATTCTGTTGGTGTTCCTGTTCCCTTGCCTATGTTTTACATCTCCAGGATTCCCTCAGTTTGTGGTTTCTTCTGTTTCCACTTTCAGGTCTTGTAGTTTTATTTATTTCCTTTATCTCTTTGGTTGTATTTCCCTGTACATGCTTAAGGGATTTATTTATTTTCTTCCTCTTTAAAGTCCTTTATCTTCTTTATAAGATTGGATGTAAGGTCATTTTCTTGTGATTTAGTTGTGTTAAGATATCCAGCGCTTGTTGTCCTGGGATAGCTGTGCTCTGAAGGTGTCATATTGCCCTGGCTTTTGTTGATGTGTTCTTTTGAGAGCCTTTATCTGGTTGGCTTAGGTTCCTCGACATTCCTTTTATAATAGGTGTTGGGAGAGGGTTTCCCTCAATGGTCCTCATATGGCAGTTCTCTGATGGATATCCTTGGGCTGTATGGTTCTTCATCTGTTGGTCTGTGTTGTTCAGGATCTACAGGTTTGTACAATTCAGGAGCTTCAGGTCTGTATGGTTCTTGCAGAGAGGTGAGGGAGGAATAGAAGTCCCCTGTGGTAGCGGACTTCTCAGGGCAGCTTGCCATGCCCAGAGGACTCAAAGCAGGGAAGATAATGAATGCTTCTTGTACTAGTAAACTTTCACTGTTATCCTTCCCAACACGCTCTTTCTGCTCCCTTCCTTCTCACCTAATCTTCTTGCTCCCTTAATCTCTAGTAGTACTCCATTCACTCACACTTGTATTCTTTCTCTCTTACTTGAAATCTATCTCTCTTTCATGGGTTCTTACTAATACTTTCACCCTAATGGTTAGTCCAATTTTAGCACACTATCTACAGATTTAAATCCAGCTTTGACACATGAAAGAGAACATGCAAGTTTTATCATTCTGGCCCCAAGTTACCTCACTTCGAATTATCACTTCCAGCTCTATCTGCAAAATACTCAATATTATTTTTACAACTAAATAAATTAGTATGGCTTGATCATATGGTTGATCTATTTCTAGGTTTTCTTTTTTAGGAAACAATACTGATTTCCACAGTAGCCAATACAGTTTGTAACTCTATAAACTGTGATTAAATATTTTCCCTTCCTTACATCCATGTCATCATTGGTTACAATTTGTTCTATTTTAATTTTTCTTAAAATTGTTTTCATACAGTATATTTAGGTGTTTTTTTTCCTATCATAGCCACTCTAAGGTGGTAAAATGAAACTTCATAGTATATTTACATTCCCCTAACAACAATGAAGCTGAACATAAAAAACAATCTCTGTTATTTGTCTTTCTTCTGAGAACTTTTTGTTCAATTCCATGTCTCATTTTAAAATTTTGGTTATATGATTTCTTGCTTTATTTTTCTTTGTGTATTCTTGTAACTAATATTCAAGGCAGAGATTTTAAAATCAAATAGGTATAGGAGAAAGAGATATACCTGTATGGTAGAAGAATATTCCAACCAAAGAGAATAGCTACTCCCTGGATCATAGGTGGAGAATATACCTCATGTATTCAAAGAATATCATGATCAGAGGGATAACATCGTTCCTGGGCCATCTTCCTATATGTATTTTTGATCATCTCTTGGCTATCATTACCAAATTAAAATCTTTGCTATAATTTTTAATTACTTAGTTATATTTATACAATGATATATATATATAGCATATATGTGTATATGTATGTAATTCATTGACTGTACATAGTCTTATTTCACAATTTTATATTATCAATAATTTTCTGTTAATGATGGTTAAAAAAGGCGAGTATATTTTTATCCATGACAATTTATTTTTATCTGTTCAGAATAATTTCACTGATGTTAATGAGTCAATTATGTTGCATGTAGGAAATTGACAACTTGTCTTTATTGTCTGCATGAAGTTTATACTTAGTGAGCATGCCATATGACATATTTACAGTGAAGCTTTCTCAAATAAATACAAAATAATAACCTGATTTCATTATGTAAATAGGAGCTCTTTCTTGTTTTCTACTGGAATATTTTATGTCAATTTCTACTTAAAAATTTACACTAGTTACTGGAAAAATACAAATACAGTAAATTGATAACATTAGATTTCTCTATCAATCTACTTATTTTTCTATCAGTCTAGTTATTTGCAGATAGATAGCTTCAGATTGATGAACAATAATTTACTTTTATATAAGAAGATATTAAATGTTACTTTTCTTATGTATGAATTAACCAATTTTTAGTTTATTGTGGTTGTTTAAATAAGAATGGCTCCCATAGGTTCATATATTTGAATGCTTAATCATGAGGGAGTTACTCTATTTGAAAAGTTTATAAGGCTTAAGAGGTATTATGTCACTAAATATAGGATTTGAGGTTTCAAAATCTCATGTTGCGCAGTTTCTTTCCCTTGACCTGCAAATTATAGCTCTTAAATACCTCTCCTGTACCGTGTGTGGTGTCATGCTCTCTGTCATGATGATAATGGACTAAATCTCTGAAACTTTATGTAAGCCCAAATTAAATGCCTTCTTTTGTATGAACTGCTTTGGTCACGGTATCTCTTTACAGAAACAGAATAGTTTACTAAGATACTTATTTTGCTGGCTATTTTGATTATCAACTTGACTACATCTAGAATTAACTAAAATCTTCAATAGCTAAACACTCCTGTGGTGGAGTTTTTTTTGAATTAAATCACTTGAATATGAAGTTAATCCTTATCTTTTATTATTTTTATT
Organism: Mus minutoides; assembly: GCA_902729485.2. Classification (NCBI taxonomy): domain Eukaryota; kingdom Metazoa; phylum Chordata; class Mammalia; order Rodentia; family Muridae; genus Mus; species Mus minutoides. The sequence continues at coordinate 39,906 of CACVCL010019373.1, read as the reverse complement.
ATGATTATGATTTATTATGATTATGATTTAATCTTTTTTATAGTCCAGTCGTTATTCTTCTCTTGGTCCGCCCTCTGACTTTTCCTTATTTCATCTTATTCCATTCCTTCTCCCCTGTCTCCAAGAGGATGTCCCTTCAACCCTACCAGATCTCCCCACTCTCTGGGGCCTCAAGTCTCTCAAGGGTTAGGTGCATCTACTCTCACTGAGGCCAGACCAGGCAGTCCTTTGCTGTATATGTGTCAGGGGCCTCATATCAGCTGTTGTATGCTGCCTGGTTAGTGGCTCAGTATCTGAGAGATCTCAGGGGTCCAGGTTAGCTGAGACTCCATATATTTTGAGATAAGAAGACTCAACTGTAATCTTGCCTTTAAATTCTGTTGGAAATCTATATAAAGGACATGGAAGAAGGAAATGCCTTTTTTTTTTTTTTTGACTATTTGCTTTTGTCTTCATTAGAAACTCAATTCCTTCACTGGTGTTAGAGTCCACTTCTTTGGGATTCCAGTGTATACTGAAGACCAATAATATCCAGCCTAATGCACTGAACAGTTATTGGATACTTGGACCTTCTGTTCATAGGCAGCCATTGTTAGATTAATTGGACCACAGCTTGTAAGTCATGCTAATAAATAGCATGCACATACACACACACACACACACACACACACACACACACACACACACAGACACACACACACACAGAGAGAGAGAGAGAGAGAGAGAGAGATGGATAGATAGATAGAGAGAGATTCACTATGTAAGTTCTGCTATTCTAGAAAACCCTAATATATATTTTCTTACAATTTTCAATAAATTTTGTCATAGATATAATCTTGCTTTCACAGTTCTTGTTTATCTATGGCCAACAGCCTTTTAAAGTTTCCCTTGAATGCTCTTCAAAAAATAAGACATGTTTGTGTTTTTTTTGTGTTTTGTTTTTTGTTTTGTTTTGTTTTTTTGAGACAGGGTTTCTCTGTGTAGCCCTGGCTGTCCTGGAACTCACTCTGTAGACCAGGCTGGCCTCAAATTCAGAAATCTACCTGTCTCTGCCTCCCAAGTGTTGGGATTAAAGGTGTGTGCCACCACACCCAGCTCATGTTTGTGTTTTAAAGAGAGGAAGAAGGTAGGGGAAGGTGGGGATTATCTAGGAGAAGTTAGGGAAGGTGAACTATGATCAGAATATAGTGCATGAAAAATTACTTAAAAAAAGACATTGAACTCAAGTGCAGAAAATCCTTTATCACTTGGTACCTATCTAAACATTGTTAAAAATTTCAGTTTATACTGATATATAAAGAATATTGTGTTAATAGTTACCTTGTTTCACAATGTGAAGGATAAAAAGCATATATATATATATATATATATATATATATATATATATATATATATATATCTCCCCAAAAATTCCACCAGAGAACTCCTAAACCTGATAAACAGCTTCAGTGTAGTAGCTGGATATAAAATTAACTCAAACAAATCAATGGCCTTTCTCTACACAAAGGATAAGAGGGCTGAGAAAGAAATTAGGGAAACAACACCCTTCACAATAGTCACAAATACTATAAAATACCTTGGTGTGACTCTAACTAAGGAAGTGAAAAATCTGTATGACAAGAACTTCAAGTCTCTGAAGAAAGAAATTGAAGATCTCAGAAGATGGAAAGATCTCCCATGCTCATGGATTGGCAGGATTAATATAGTTAAAATGGCTATCCTGCCAAAAGCAATCTACAGATTCAAAGCAATCCCCATCAAAATTACAACGCAATTCTTCACTGAGATAGAAAGGGCAATTTTCAAATTCATCTGGAATAATAAAAAACCTAGGATAGCAAAAACTATTCTCAACAATAAAAGAACCTCTGGGGGAATCACCATGCCTGACATTAGGTTGTACTACAGAGCAATTGTGATAAAAACTTCACGGTACTGGTACAGCAACAGACAGATAGAACAATGGAATAGAATTGAAGACCCAGAAATTAATCCACACAACTATGGTCGCTTGATCTTTGACAAGGGAGCTAAAACCATCCAGTGGAAAAAGAACAGCATTTTCAACAAATGTTGCTGCCACAACTGGCTGTTATCATGTAGAAGAATTCGAATTGATCCATTCTTATCTCCTTGTACAAAGCTTAAGTCTAAGTGGATCAAAGACCTCCACATAAAACCAGAGACACTGAAATTTATAGAGGAGAAAGTTGGGAAAAGCCTCGAAGATATGGGCACAGGGGAAAAATTCCTAAACAGAACAGCAATGGCCTGTGCGGTAAGATCAAGAATTGACAAATGGGACCTTATAAAATTGCAAAGTTTCTGTAAGGCAAAAGACACAGTCAGCAAGACAAAAAGGCCACCAACAGATTGGGAAAGGATTTTTACCAATCCTAAATCTGATAGGGGACTAATATCCAACATCTACAAAGAGCTAAAGAAGCTGGACTCCAGAAAAACCAATAACCCCATTAAAAAATGGGGTACAGAGCTAAACAAAGAATTCTCAACTGAGGAATTCTGAATGGCTGAAACACATCTGAAAAAATGTTCAACATCCTTAATCATCAGGGAAATGCAAATCAAAACAACACTGAGATTCCACCTCACACCAGTCAGAATGGCTAAGATAAAANAAAGAAGCTGGACTCCAGAAAAACCAATAACCCCATTAAAAAATGGGGTACAGAGCTAAACAAAGAATTCTCAACTGAGGAATTCTGAATGGCTGAAACACATCTGAAAAAATGTTCAACATCCTTAATCATCAGGGAAATGCAAATCAAAACAACACTGAGATTCCACCTCACACCAGTCAGAATGGCTAAGATAAAATATTCAGGTGACAACAGATGCTGGCGAGGATGTGGAGAAAGAGGAACACTCCTCCATTGCTGGTGGAATTGGAAGCTTGTACAACCACTCTGGAAGTCAGTCTGGCGTTTTCTCAGAAAATTGGACATAGTACTACCAGAGGATCCAGCAATACCTCTCCTGGGCATATACCCAGAAGATGATCCAACTGGTAAAAAGGACACTTGCTCCACTATGTTCATAGCAGCCTGATTCATAATAGCCAGAAGATGGAAAGAACCCAGATGTCCCTCAACAGAGGAATGGATACAAAAAATTTGGTACATTTACACAATGGAGTACTACTCAGCTATTAAAAACAATGAATATATGAAATTCCTAGGCAAATGGATGGATCTGGAGGGCATCATCCTCAGTGAGGTAACCCAATCACAAAAGAACTCACATAACATGTACTCACTGATATGTGGATATTAGCCCAGAAACCTAGACTACCCAAGATACAATTTACTAAACACATGAAACTCAGGAAGAAGGAAGATCAAAATGTGTACACTTCGCCCCTTCCTAGAATTAAGAACAAAGCACACATTGAAGGAGTTACAGAGATCATGTGTGAAGCTGAATCAAAAGGATGGACCAACCAGTGACTGCCGCTTCTGGGGATCCATCCCATAATCAGCCACCAAACATAGACCCTATTGCATATGCCAGCAAGATAGTGCTGAAAGGGCCCTGATATAGCTGTCTCGTGGGAGACTATTCCAGTGCCTGGCAAACAGAGAAGTGGATGCTCACAGTCAGCTATTAGATGGAATACAGGACTCCCAAGTAAGTAGCTAGAGAAAGTACCCAAAGAGCTGAAGGGGTCTTCAACTTTATAGGCGGAGAATAACATGAACTAACCAGTACCCCCAGAGCTCATGTCTCTATCTGCATAGCAGAAGATGGCCTAGTTGGCCATCATTGGAAAGAGAGGCCCCTTGGTCATGCAGACTTTATATGCCCCAGTTCACGGGAACCCCAGGGCCAAGATGTGGGAGTGGGTGTGTAGGGGAGCCGGGCGGGGATGGGGGTCAGTTTAGGGAACTTACTGGATAACAGTTGAAATGTAAACGAAGAAAATATCTAATAAAAATTGGAAAAAAATGAATTCATGAAATTCTTGGGCAAATGGATGTATCTGGAGGACATAATCCTTAGTTAGGGAACCCAATCACAAAAGAAATCATTGAATATGCACTCACTGATAAATGGATAGTAGCCTAGAACCTTGGAATACCCAAGATACAATTTCCAAACCACAAGAAAATCAAGAAGGAAGATCAGTGCGTGGATACTTCATTCCTCCTTTGAATAGGAAAAAAAAAATACCCATGAAAGGAGTTATAAAGACAAAGTTTAGAGCTAAGATGAAAGGACGAACCATACAGAGACTAACCCACCAGGGGATCCATCCCATAATCAGTCACTAAACTCAGACACTATTGCATAGCACAGCAAGTGTTTACTGAAGGGACCATGATATAGCTGAATCGTACAGAAGTGGATGCTCACAGTCATCTATAAGATGGAGCATGAAGCCTACATTGGAGACGCTAGAGATAGAACCCCAGGAGCTGAAGCGGTCTGCAACCCTAGAACAGAAACAACAATATGAACTAACCAGTACCCCCAGAACTCGAGTCTCTAGCTGCATATGTAGCAGAAGATGTCCTAGTCGGCCATCATTGGGAGGAGAGGCCCCTTGGTATTGCAATCTTTATATAACCCAATACAGGGTAACGCCAGGGCCAAGAAGTGGGAGTGGGTGGGCAGGGGAACAGGGCGGAGGTTGGGGAGGGAACTTTAAGGATAGTATTTAAAATGTAAATTAAGAAAACATCTAATAAAAATATTTTTAAAAAGAAATAAGAACAATCAAGAAAAAAAAAGACAACTCTGAAATTTATTCATAGAGGAGCTGATTTTCCATATGAATATAGAACAATTGAAATTCTCTGCAAGTGGCATAGTAAAAGAAAGTAGGTAAGCAAACATGAAAACTGGCCCCAGTCTAATATTCTTTCAGGAATGTTTCCTTCTGAATTTATCAGCCACTCTACTATAAATAATATCAAAAGAATTAAAAAGAAAATCTAAGCTGTGGTTTTTATGTGTAACATCTAAATGAAAATTCCATATAGGTAGTTTTATATCATTTTCTCTCAAATTATGTAACAATTTGATTGAGTTGTGAGTTCCTGAAAGAATGTAATAACCAGTTCCCTAATATTTGTTTTTCCTCCAGAAATAACCCTTTCAACTAATAAAATAATGTTTCAAATACTCTATTCTATATACCTTTTCTGTATTTATTTTACTCTCAAATTATATATGTACTGCACCTCCCTGGTTATCCAATATCTAATGAAAAATTAGGAAGGGGTTTTTTTCACTTACTTCTGAGGAAAACTGGTATCTATAATATATCCTAAGTCATTCCATGTGTCTGAGTCCCATCTCAAGAAAATGTGACACTAGACATACTTTTTAAAAACATTTTTTGTACATCTTTAAAAATATTTCTATCTCTAGCTTCTACAATGTGGGCCCCGTGCTCCATCTTATAGATGACTGTGAGCATCCACGTCTGTATGAGACAGCTATATCAGGGTCCCTTCAATAAATATTTGCTGTCGGTGGGCAGGGGAACAGGGCGAGGGAGGGGGGAGGGGGGAAGGAACTTTCGGGATAGCATTTGAAATGTAAATTAAGAAAATATCTAATAAAAAAAGTATTTCTAAACTATTTTTTCTGTGAGTTCAGATATTAGAGTATTTTGAACCTGATACTCAAAGCCAATAGTGCAGGAGTCCTTTTGACATGGACCTGTATTAAAATGAAAACAAATATTTCCAACTACTGTATTAAATTCTGTACTGATAGAAACACACACCTCATTAGGGGTGCCTTTAAAAGTCCATGACCAGTTCTCACAAGTCTTACAATGAATTAAACAGTGTCTTAATGAAGTGGGCAGGGTTAGGGCATAGGAACACCTTTTTTTGAATAATGTTCTTTAGGAAATTCAAATTTATTCCTGTCATAACTACTAAATGGTAAGAAAGCCAGTGCTCTCGCCTCTTCTAAATGTGGTATGATTTTTCTTACTGCACTACCTTATCTTGTTTAAATTCCAAGAATCTTTCTTTCTTTCTTTCTTTCTTTCTTTCTTTCTTTCTTTCTTTCTTTCTTTCTTTCTTTCATACTATATAATTTGACAGTTGATTATAAAAATGGAAAACATTATTATTTTAAGTCAAATTTGTTGAAAGTAGAATTGAAAATTTTGCATAATCTGTCTTTCAAGTTGTAATACTGAATTAGACAAAATTCTTTATATTTTGTGATGTCACTTATTTGCATCTGTCCATAGAATTCTGAAACTATTTATTATTCTCTTCTCTAGCTAATGTCCAGATGTTCAGCTACAGGGTAGAGCTACTGCCCAGACTAGTACAGCTGGTTAGAAGACACGACTAAATATGCAGAGCATCTGTGCTTTGTCTTGGGAGGTTGAATTTCAATTAATTAAATGTGCAGCTAATTTACAAAGATCTTGTTTCTCAGTTAAACTGACTATGGAACAGAACTAATTTTTAAAGTCAAGAATGAACAAACACTTTAACAGAAAACTTCACTCTACATAGATGCTTCTACTATACTAATAGAATGAAAATAAGTATTTTAATAAAGAACAACACTGCCATTCTACCTAGAGACCATGGATGCACCTTTAAAAAGCCCCACATTATACATCTTTATAAGATTAAAGGAAAATTAGACTCATATCTTTTTCTTGGAATTTATTTTAAGAGGACATCATTTCTCCTTGTATCTTCTGCTTTATGTTTACTTATCTGTAAAGTGTAAAAAAAAGAGTAACAAAGGAACATTTAAACAGCATTTATTAAGCTAATATTAGTCAGATAACAACTATAGCCTTTATCACTTACGATTAGAGTTGAGATGTTTAGATAAATTTCCTAGCTTAATTTTCTGTTAGGAGGTCTTTTGTCATTATTCAGGCATTTGAAAAGTGGATTTTATGAAAAATTCTAACAGCAAATGCTTACAAACCCTTCTCCTGAACATATATATCAAATTAAATAAGCTTGTAAATGTAATAAATAAGCTAACTTGAGAAGTACTGGGGAATAAACAAAACTTGATTTAGTTTGCTTTGGCTAGCTACAAATAATTCTATTTGTAATGGTTTTGCATTTTCTGTAGAATACATACAAGATAACTGTTTGATAGTAGGGACCACCAAACTCATTAGTTTTAAAAGAATGAAAAGGCAGAACTGAAGAACAACTTCAGCTTCCATACAGTATACGAACCTGGAATTGTGTAGTGTTTTGGCATTCACATGAACAAAAAGTTACTGAATCTTAATACTTCTTTCTGTCCTGTAGACTGAATCATGTCTCTCCTCAATTCTTATGTTGAAGCCCTGACTCTTCCATACCTCATTTAGAGACTGAGCATTTATCAGATGATTAATGTTGGATGAAGTTGCAAAGAAAGTCATAGCCTTCTAAGGGGAATAGCTTTAGGAAAGACAGATGAAAGATTTTCCTCTTTGTCTACCACTTAAGAGCAGTGAAAGAAAACTAACCTCCAGCCTAGAGTAAAAGTCATCACTAGAATCTTACCATGATGGTACATTTCTGTGGATCTCCACACTTCCAAACTATGAGAAAATAAACTTGTGTTGCACAGACCAGTCTATAGTATTTGATCATTATAATCCAAGTGAACTAACACAGGGTAACATCATGCCCAATGATGCAATTCTTAATTATTTACAACAGGTTATGAAGCTTTCATGTGACTCCAATACTGCTAAAGGTTTGCATAGTTTATTTCAGCTTGTTGTGAAGGCATCAGTATTGATATGTAGAGAATTTCAATGAACAGATGAGCAAACTGGCATCAACTGTATTCTTCAAGACAATATATTTTATTTATCCTGAAGGCACCTTCTGGGATGCCACATTTAAGGAGGGTAGGAAGCAAATCATCACCCATGTAAAGGACCCAGGGGACCTTTCCAGTTTCTCTGGAATTGGTAGCAATATCTGATTTTTGAACACAAGAGAAATTAAACTTTGCAGCATGTTGCTATTTGAATGACCTACTCCGTGGAATTACAGCAGCAAGCTAATCCTTTAGGAGCGATGGCTCTATCAATCTTTGGATTTTTCTAATGTGGAAGCTACTCAATTGCATCTCAGAAATCAGGGAGGTAATTACTCATGCAGACAGCACAAAATGAGAGGGGAAAAAATGCAAGTTCTGCTGAGTATTCCTTTTAGAACAAGGCATGGAACAAGGAAAAGCGCCTCTGTAATCAGTCAAATCCCTGCAGTAATTTTTCAGGTGGTGAAGGCTAGGGTGAGAATGCATGCTATGAAAGTTAGCACAGCCGTGTAGCCATGAGAGTGGGTTAGGAGACAGAAAGCAGAAGGTATTTCTTGGTTTTTAAGGAAGAGGTTCTAGTGGGAGTATGCTCTAGTTGGTCAGTACTCCAAAACTTAAGTCTAATGTGTCCTCTGCCACAAGTCTCATCATTCCATAAATTAGAATTATTTTAAATAAGGGTATATTATTAAAATACACAAATTGTAGGAGAGGATTTAAAATATGTCATGGTAGATTTTAGGTTGCTTTAGGCTTCCCCATGTTGCCTCAAGTCAAAACCATTCACCTTAAACTTCCATGTTGACATAAAAGCTTTGTCATTTGAGCAACTAAAAAAAAAAAATTATCATAACTAAAGCAAAGAGTGAATTAACTACTATTATCACAAGGTGTGAGGTCAGTGCATTTTATCTTGCTTGATAGTATTTTTAATATCATATATACAGGTGTGTTATAAGTACTCTCTCCCTTCTTCACAAACTTTCCTATCTCTTAATCAAACATAAATATTTTCTATTTCAGTTATTTACTTGAGTATTTAACTCAAATTAGTCTTCATCTTCTTCACAGGAAAATGAAAAAAAAATCTGGTTAATCAATTTATTCAGTATGCTGCTTATGGTCATATGCATTCCAGATGTGTAAACTAGTGATTGTAGTGTTTTGTTTTATAGAGATAAGACATTTTTTTAATAGAAATAAAACATGTTTTTATATTGCCTGCCATACAAGAAAAGGTTTGTATGTAAAGAAGCAAAAGGATACAACTATATTGGGTCTCTCTCTCTCTCTCTCTCTCTCTCTCTCTCTCTCTCTCTCTCTTTTCTTTCCAGAGAGTTGACAATTGTGACTTTTGTGAACATGTAAGAGGATTTTGGCAGCCTTAAGTTATGAAACAGGAATGGAGGTAAGGGCTCATCCTGAGAATGGAGTTTTGGCCTCAACCTTTTGAAAGCAGGGACTTTGAGGTTTTCTTTGTTTGTTTACTTATTTTTGTCATATCGTTTTGTTGAGTCTCTGGGCATTTCATGGGTTGAGAGCCAATCACACTCACTCGCCTGTCCTTCCATGTTTTCTCCCTCATCCTTGTGATCTCATCCTCACCTCCAAACTAAAACTGAAAAGAATTGTAAAAAACCACCAACAAACAAATTACCATTCATGTTAACTACATACTCATTGGAGCATGGGCAAACTCACAGTAGCTTGTTCCTTAAATAGAACTGAGTCATTCTCCCGCAAGGCAGCGAGAAGCCATGAGTTGTGGAAAGATACATTTCAGCATTTCCATTAAGTCTTTTAAAGCATTCTCTTTGATGGCTTCCTGTCTTGACTGTTACCTAACTTGGAGAAGGGTTTCGGGGGTGGCTGTTGCTATGGAAACCTTCTGTGTCTTTCCTTCTCAACTATGTATCTACAGTCATCAGTATTACCACAGAAGTAGCCTCCTTGCTCTTCACAGTCAGCAGGTGCACAGATCATGTGCCTCTATGCAGTTTCTGGTGACAGCACAGACAACAAACACTGCTCCCAACTATAGTATGACCATAGATTCAGACAAGACCCTTAAAAGCAGCCCAGACCACAGGTATCAGCCTGGCCTTAGGTGACTGCTCAGTCTACTTAGATCAGCCTAGCCCCTGGAAGGAGTGCAGCCCAAGGACATCAGTGGATTCAGGATGCTGCAAAAACTACAGGCATATGAACAGCTTTTGGTGGTAGTATAGGACATGGATGTCAACACAGACCCCTGCTGGAGCAGAACCATGGACCTTGTAGTTGCTCTCATTGACAGCACAAACTCAGACCTATGGCCTCAGGTGGCAGGCCAGGCTACATGAATCAATATGGACTCCTGCAGCAGAATGACCCACTGACATTAACATGACTTCAGGCTTCAGCATATACTGTAGACATCCAGATGGCCTTCAGCAGTGACACGGGTCATGGACATCAACATGGACCCCGGGGCGAAGAAGGAACATGGACTTAGACATGGCTTTCAGTGAGAATATGGACCTGGGAATCACTATGAACTAATTTGGCTTCTCAGGCCACTCACATAAATATATACTTAGTTTCATTGGAATCAGATTCTTCTCTCATATAATATATCCTGACCAGTTTTCCCTCTCACCACTCCCCTGTACTCAGTCACACCTCCCCTCTCCCCTATTCACCCCTTCCAACTTCCTTCAGAAAAAAGCAGTTCTCCAAGAGATGATAATCAAACATGACAAAACAAAATGCATTAAGACAAGACAAAAGTCCTTACACTGAGGCTGGACCATGTAACTCAACAGAAGGAAAAGAGTCCCAAGACCAGGCAAAGGAATCAAAGCATACACTTGCACAGTTAGTACCACAGAAACACCAAGCTATCAGTCATAACATATGTACAGAGTTTTCATTGCAGCCCCCTGTAGTCCTTGTGCTCGTCAGTCTCTGTGAGCCCATATGAACCCTGCTTCATTGATGCAGTGGACTGTGTCATCCTGGTGTCCTGCAACCACTCTGACTTGTACAATCTTTCCATCCCCTAGTCCATGTTTTTTTTCCCAGGCTCTGAGGGAAGGGACCCGATGGAGACCTATCATATAGACTTTCTCTCTTTATAATGTCTGGCTGTGAGTTTCTGCATCTGCTCCCATCTGCTGCTGGATAAGGAACCAATAGGAGTAAAGCAAAATATCATTAGGATGATTTCATCATTAGGATGAAGAAAAAGAGCTCAATTATGCATTACAGGCACATAACCAAAATAAAACTTGGTGAGCAGTGTAGAAACTTATTGTGGTGAAAATCTTTTTTTAAGACTAATTGTATTTGATTTAACCTAGGTCTCCGCATTATCAGACTCCTGTTCCTGGCTATCCAAGCTGTGTTTCGCAAGGGCTCCTTCCAGCTAAATTAGACCTTCAAGTTCTCTTCTTTGCTATCATTGCTCCAGCACCTCTTGAACGAAGGACAGATTGTAGGTCAAAAGTTTAGTGTCAGGGCTGGAGAGATGAGTCAGTGGTTAAGAGCACTGAATGCTCTTCTAGAGGTCCTGAGTTCAATTCCCAGCAACCACATGGTGGCTCACAATTATCTGTAATGGGATCTGATGACCTCTTCTGGTGTGTCTGAAGACAGCTACAGCGTACTCATATAAATAAAATAAATCTTTTTTTTTTTTTTTTTTTAAAGCTTAGTGTTTATATTGGTGTCCATGTTTCTCTTTCAGTAGCCTACAGAGTACCATCCCACACCAAAGAGACTAGAACATCGGGGTAAAGACACTGGCTCATCTTCTCTAAGTTCAGTGAGCTGTGCAGATGTTGTTCTCAGCAATGGGGCATCACTGGAAGTTTGCAGGGAGCAGCCCTCTGTCCTAGCATCAGCCTGGTTGTTTGAGGATTCTGACTAGATCCTCTTAGCCAAGAAATCACTTTAATAGAAACTATTCCTGCCAGTGGGAGTCTTGCCTGGCTACAAGAGAGGCCAGATCAGATTCTGTATCCCCAACTAACAAGAGTCCTCACTAGTATCACCCTCAAAATTCCAGGAAGTTTCCACGGTACCAATTTTCTACTCTGCTTGCCACGTTTTCTTTTGGATGTGAGCATGTAATGCATAAGTGGGCTCTTTCTCCTCAGAAAGTCAATTTAAAATTTACAAAACTTTCATAGTAACTATGTATTACATCTCTCATCTTCTTTTTGTCTTCATAGCAGAAATCACTTTGTATTATCATTTTAAAGAAGAGTGAAATTATTGATAATGTACTCATTTTTGCTGTTTCTTCTGTTGGGGATCAAACCTCACTTGAACTTTCTGGCAAGTGTTCCACCAGTACTATACATCCCAGCCCAGTAGTATAGCATTTGAATAGATGAGGGTGTTCAATTCTCATGGTTTTGTGTGTGTGTATGTGCATATATGTGTATGATGTCTCTATCTATCTATCTATCTATCTATCTATCTATCTATCTATCTATCATTCCCAAGTAAAGGAAATAGAAAAGTAGTAATCTCCTTGAGAGTCTATATTTACAAATAATGTAAAATCTAACCCTATAGACCTGGACTCGTTGTGTTACACTATTTTTTTTTCTTGAAGGTGTTGCTTTCTCCATATGCTTTGTTGGCTATACTGTTATGTACAACAAATGCTACTCTAAAACACTATAGAAGAGGACAATACTAAAGTGTATATTTCAAGAAAAAGGTCTACTGATGGAAGAAGTAGTATTTGCAATGGACTACAAGTTGGGTCTCAGAATTACTGCAGGTGTAGAAGAGCTTGACAATGCTTTGCACACATTAATCTGACTTTTTGTTGGATGTATACAAATTAATGTGGCAAGAAGTAATGTGGGCAATAGTTCTGTGAGTCAACACAGGAAGTAGAAAAGATCTCAACCAATGTGGTAGCAGGTAGCAAAAGATAATAAAAGACTGAATGGAAAAGAGTCTGATGGGGTGAATATGGTCTAAGTCCATTATGCACATACATGAACACATTCTAATCACTTTTGTATACAAAATATATTCTATTAAAACACTTATTTGGGGATTGTGATATTTTGAATGAAAATGCCCCCCCCATAGGTTCATAGGGAGTGACATTATTAGGAGGTGTGGCCATGGTGGAGTAGGTAGTGTCATGATGGAGAAATTGTGTCATTGGCTTAGGCTTTGAGGTTTCTGATGTGAGAGCCAGGCTGAATGTGTTATTCTCACTGTTCTATGGACTGGGATGTAAAACTCCTGGTTTCTTCTCCAGTACCATGTTTGCCTGTGTTCTGACATGCTTCCTGCCCTGATGACAATAGACTAAACCTCAGAACTGTACACCAGCCCCAGTGAAATGTTCTTCTTTGTAAGAGTTGCTATGGTCATGGTATCTCTTAACAATAATAAAACCTAAGTAATAAAACAAAGTCAGGCATGATTATACAATTAAAAATAGAGATAACAAAAGACGTTGTGGTGGTTTGAATATGCTTGGCCCAGGGAGTGGCATTATTAGGAGGTGTGGTGGAAGCATGTCATTGTTGGAGTGGGCAATGAGACCCTCCTCCTAACCACATGGGAGCCAGTCTTCTTTTAGTGGCTTTCAGATGAAGATGTAGAACCCTCAGCTTCCATCATGCCTGCCTTGATGCTGCCATGCTCCCACCTTGATGATAATGGACCAAAACTCCGAACCTATAAGCCAGCCCCAATTAAATGTTGTCCTTATAAGAGTTTCATTGGTCATGGTGTCTGTTCATAGCAGTGAAACCTTAACAAAGACAGATGTGGATCTGAAACTAGAATTAGACATTCAGAGACATATTTACAATAAGCATGGAAGTAAGGCACTGGAAATGGTTTTGTGTTGTGAAGAGGAGAATGCAGAGATGAGAGAATTAGCAATTGCCTACACCTCCAAGAGGGCAGGATTTAAAAATTCCTACTCCTACATCACAGAAACAGGAAACGTATGTTTAAGAAAATTTAGTTAAAACAGTTCAAGACTCAAGAGACAATAATGTGAATGCTGACTAGCTAAACGGGACACACTCATAATCTTAGTACTCCAGTCGTTAAAGGAGGAAGATCATAAGTTCAACTGAAGATTAGGCTACATAGAAGGACCCTGTCTGAGAAATAAAATGGCAATAAAAGTTCGTGGAGAAACATAGTCAAGTTTCTTTCTTTATCCATGTATGTGTAAATTTTATTGTGTTACTCTGTCTGCATAACCATGTATCACTTGTCTTTTCAACTTTTACTTATTTTGTTATTTTTATGTAGTGAAAAGAAATGATATGAGCCAAGGACCCTAGAGATCCTCTGTACACACATGGATATACACTTGGCCTATAACTTGAATGGAATTTCAAGAAATAATGACTATGTTTTTTGCTAGAAGAAAAATAGCCTGGACAGCCTTAGGATGCTCAGAGGCCATGTCTTCCACCACTCAGAAAGCATTCACTTCTCATTTGCTAAAAAATAAGATAGTATCCTTAGAAGGAAGAAAAACATATGTGTGCCCTCCAGAGTGAACCTTCTGCTTAGTAGGAGAAAACAGCAAAGAGCTGGTCCTATCACTTTTCATTTTTACTTTAGAAAACACAAATGCCTTTTGATGTCATTATAAAAAGAGCTGGTATTTGAATAGAATGCCTTTCTCCAGTCTGGAAATGCTCAGTCTAGTCGTCTGAGGACACTGATGCCGAAAAACCATTGCTGTCGCTCTTTCCCTCGAAATCTTATAATTCTTTGTTAGAAAGGAACAAAAGCATGTGGGGAAGGAGATAGTCATAATGAAGTCCTATTGTGTGGTCTATTATTCTATGGCCTACTTCCTTCGATGTTTTCATAAAAACAAGCAAACAACAACATCATTACCAGGCACTCAGGTGGAGAAACAATGGAGGTGCCAGCTATGAGCATCCTTGTAGCTGAAAGGTGAGGCTCTGGAAAGCTAGAGAACCCAATGGCAGTGGCTCATTCACAGAGTCAAGGAGAAGGCACTGGTAAGAACCCCAGACACATGGACACGCTTTAATCTTCATATAAAGCTTACAGCAATTGTAAAAATCAAAGTAGAAACAGAAACTTCATGGTATTTTACTTTGAATTAGGAGACGATGCTACGTGATTGATAATTTAGGCAGTGTTTGTTCTGCTTCTTTTCACTGTAAAATATGCTAGTTAGCAAACAAAATAATGACTTTTATGACATTTTCATATATATATATATATATATATATATATATAACATTGCTTTCCCCAAAGCCTTCCTCTTTTCTCCCCCTTGGTTGTCCCCTTCTTTTCCACAGTCTATTTCCTGCCTATATTTGTCACAAACACATTCTCTCTCTCTCTCTCTCTCTCACACACACACACACACACACACACACACACACACACAGGTACACAAGCACATAAGAACATTCAGGCATGCAGGCACATGCACACCCACAAATCTAGGTTATGCAGGAGAAAAATATGCAGTATTTTGTTACTCTCTCTTTCTTTCCTGCTTTATTTGCTCCAGTCCAGCTCTTCTCCTTACTTCTTGTGGTGCCTCTTTACTTTCATGTTCAGGTATCTTAGGTTTTCACCACACACCATTGATGTGTGTTAAAATTATTCTGTTTAGGAACTGGGGAGATGGCTCAGAAGTTAATAGAACTAGCTGCTATTTCAAAGAACCCTTGTTTAATTCCCAGAACTCACATACCAGTTCACAAACTGTAATTCCAGCTCTAGGAGATCTGATAACTTTCTCTGTTTTCCATGGCCCCAGATCATACATACATGTGGTGGACAGAGATACATATGGCCAAAACAACTACACACATAAAATAAGAATAAATAAATCTAAAACATTCAATTATTTTTTTCCTTGTTTTTTTGAGGTATTTTGCTCCATCACTTGATTTTTGACATTGTAAAAGAAACATAATTTTAATTATACACAAATGTGTATGTCTATGCTTATTTTAAGTATGTGTAAGTACTGGATCCCTTGGAACTGAAGTTACGGGAGGTTGATATTATGAACAGAACCTTGGTCTTCTGGAAGAGCAGCACCCATTTTTAGCTGCTAAGCCATCTCTCTAGACCCAGCAGAGGAAAACCCCAGTTTTCAGAGTGTACTTATGTGTTTATCCACGTGGATTCTTGTATCCATTTAATATTTTAATCATGAAGCTAAAACGTTTTCATTAAATGAGAAGTGATTTTTAAAGGTAAAACAGAAATGTGTGAACTCTAGTCTTCTGAGCCAAACAGTGCAACCTCTTTCATTGCTGTTACATGAGCTGCACAGTGACTCTGTAGGTTGATGTGACATGGACAGTGATGCTTAAAATGGTTACTCAGTTTATATGGAGAGAGATCTGTGTTCAGGCCAAAGCTGGGTAACAGGTTGTGTTTTTTTCAGATGTAAAACTCATTATAACAAATGTCATAACCATATTTGAGCCTAAAAAAAAAATCTGTCGATAAATTACTTG
Source organism: Mus minutoides (assembly GCA_902729485.2). Taxonomy (NCBI): domain Eukaryota; kingdom Metazoa; phylum Chordata; class Mammalia; order Rodentia; family Muridae; genus Mus; species Mus minutoides. The sequence goes on along the minus strand of CACVCL010019373.1, from coordinate 23,620 downwards.
AATTAACAAATTAATCAAGGTAACTAGATAAAACATCAACTTATAAAATTTGCTGCAATTCCATTTATTAGTAACATTAGAAATCACAGAATTGAATTTGAAGGCTAGTAACTTCAGAGCATCCAAAGTTCCAACACCCTAGGAGTAAATGTTAGAAAAGATTTATAGGTCTCCACAGCAAAACATGATACAAATCTCATGGACAAGAATAGAGGACAGACTAAATCAGTGAAGGTATATGCCTACCAACGAGACACATTGACATACGATGATATAACTCTGACAGGCTTTAATTGGTATGAGAAGGTGACTTACAAGCTGGGAATATTGATAATATGCATATATAATTAATTATCCAGTGTTATGGGCAAACTGGCATCAGCAGCAGATGTGAAGTTCATCATAGGGAAGGGACTTAGCCTGGTTATTTAAAGAAAGATTTCAATAAGGTGAAGCTAGAACAGAGTCTCTAAATCCCTAAATGTTAGACATGGATAGAGATTTGGGCTTGGGAAAAGCCAAATAGGAAAACCATCAAGGGCATAACAAATAAGAGATGAGGTGAAGGAACTAGGGGCAAGACAGAGATTAATACTATTACCGGGACGTGTGCACACATCTTGGAAAGGACACGGCATTTCCCTAAGTATGGAAGATGATTTGGTCATTTGTATATATTTTAATCTATAGGAAGATTCATAGATCAATAAAATATATACTATTCTTAAACATCAAGTATATATTTATGTTCATTATCCTATAATTTGAGAGCCACATATAAAATAAACGAATAATAAATACTATTAAAAAGTAACATCTAAGCTGGGTGTGGTGGCGCATGCCTTTAATCCCAGCACTCGGGAGGCAGAGGCAGGCGGATTTCTGAGTTCGAGGCCAGCCTGGTCTGCAGAGTGAGTTCCAGGACAGCCAAGGCTACACAGAGAAACCCTGTCTCGAAAAACCAAAAACCAAAAAAAAAAAAAAAAAAAAAAGTAACATCTATTTTGACGTAGAAGCAGTAAATGGAAAACCATCTTGGCAGTCACAGATTGTCATATTTATGATGGACAACAGGCTTGGCTTACAGTTATCCTATCAAAACTAGGTCTATTACTTTTTGCTGAGAATGACTCTTAAATACATCGCTTGTTGTTACTATTTCATTAGTTAAGAAAAAAATAAAATAAATGACCCCCTTTTTTTTCTCTTTATTAGATATTTTCTTCATTTACATTTCACATGTTATCCAGAAATTTTCCCTTACCCTACCGCGTCCCCGCCCTGTTCCCCTACCCACCCCCTCCCACGTAATGGCCCTGGCATTCCCCTGTACTGGGGCATATAGAGTCTGTATGACCAAGGGGCCTCTCCTCCCAATGATGGCCAACTCGGCCATCTTCTTCCATATATGCAGCTAGAGACATGAGCGCAGGGGGAACTAGTTAGTTCATGTTATTCTTCCACCTATAGGGTTGAAGACCCCTNAAAAATATATGTTTTACAATAATTACCATTTTCATCTTAAGCTTCTAAGCATCTGCAGAGAGAAAACAAGAAGCTTTCTTTAAAAAAAAAAAAGACAAGACCAGCAAAAATATTTAGCTTGGCATTCTCTAATTTTTTGAAATTATGTTTAAACAAAGCAAAACATCTGGTAACTTGAAACAAATGCTTTCAGTCAATTTCATTCTCATTTATGTGGACTCACTAAATACCAACTTCCTACGTAGGGTTGCAAAAGTAGGTATACCATGATTCTTGGACATTTATATGCCATAATATATGGGAAAGGAAAAAGAGGTGATGGTGGCCATGAGAGGAGTGAGCAAAGATTCTCAAAAATGAGCAAGAAGGCTTGGATCAGGAGCATGTGCGCATGTGTGTATATGACTAGTTACTTAAGGTGAGACCTGTGGAACTGGGCAAAACCAAGGTGAGAGCATGGGACAGAAGGACCCTATGTCCTATATATAGTTTCTTCATGAAAAGCTAACAAAAGACTTTCATTTAAACAAAAAAACCAACTCCCCCCAAAAAACAAAACAAACAAAACAAACAAAACAAAACAAAAACCAAAAAAAACCCAACAACAACAAGATACATCTATTTTAGTGAGATGTCTTGACTCATGGAACTGTTTCTTCCTTTTTATTGTTAACTGTTGACATTATTATAAAGCAATAAAGCAATGGGTTTCACTCTGGCATTTTCATATATTGTTCTAATTTGTCCTCCTCACACCCTGTCCTCCTCAGTCTGGCCTTTGCTTTACTTCTGTCTGGTTCTCTGTCCCCACTAAGTGCTGTCTCTCTGCTTTCCTGTTCACACACTCTATCTTCTCTTGTCTCTCCCCTTTCATCGTCCCTTTCTATTTTCATTACCTACACACACAGACACACCCCACAATATATGTTAAAATTTTTTGTAATATATTCTTTGTACAGAGCTCTGAGTTCCTTAGAATACTTTTGTCAAAGTATATACAACATGCATTGAATGTATTCCCTTTGTGTGAGTCTCTCATTCCCCTTTCCCACATTTTCTCACTCCTGTTAATCCCATAGATTCTTTTGCATTTACTTTGATGTCACACATAATACATTCTAGGTTTTATGTGTCTAATACCCAAACATGCATTCAATTTTAAATATAGCTTCTGTCCCCACTCTGTATAAGACAAAACATGGTATTTCTCTTTCTAAATATAGTTTATTCTGATGTCACACATAATACATACTAGGTTTTATGTGTCTAATACCCAAACATGCATTCAATTTTAAATATAGCTTCTGTCCCCACTATGTATGAGACAAAACATGGTATTTCTCTTTCTAAATATAGTTTATTCTATATAACATAATATACATAATATGTAACTGCACACTTCTTCAAATGTCATAATTTCAATTCTTTCCCATTGAATAAAATTCAATTGTGTATATGTATTGGATATGTAATATACCTATGTCCTATAATGGTTAATTTGGCTGTTCTAACTTTTAGCTATTGTGCCTATTACTGCAACAAATGAGATGTGCAAATATTTGTGTAGTATGTCAGATACCTTTGAGTTTATACCTAGGAAATTGTAGCTTGATTATATGATAGTTCTACTTCACTTCTTGGAAAACCATCAATACTGATTTTCCCCAATGCGTTACAGAATTAAATCTCTACCAGTGTGAATTAAAGTTCCTTCTCCTCTGAATCCTTAGTAGCACCTGTTGTCTTTTGCTTGTTTGGTGATGTCCATGTGACAGTGTTAAGATGGAACACAAAAGCAACTCAATTTGCACTTCGGAGATTGTTAAGAACATTCAAAATTTATGAGTAAATATTTTCTATATTCTTTAAATTTTTTATAACATTTATTTATTTGGGTGTGTGTAAACAGGTGTGTGTGTGTGTGTGTGTGTGTGAGAGAGAGAGAGAGAGAGAGAGAGAGAGAGAGAGAGAGAGAGAGAGAGAGATATTAAGTGTATGGATGCAGGAGGACAACTTGTGAGAATCAGTTCTCTCCTTTGACTATATAGGTCCTGAAGTTTGAACTTAGGTCTTCGGACTTGGAGGCAATTGTTCATATGTTTTAAACTATTTTGATAGACAATTATTAGGCGTTGAGTCTGACAACTTGCTATTAAATGCATTAGCCTATTCATTAATTGAATGCTATCATTCAGTGTTTATTTTTTGAACTTCTTTATATATTTTAAATGAGTGCTTTATAGTTGTTAAAGGTATTCCTTCCATTCAATAGCCATCTCTTAATTCTGTCTCCCTTGCTATGCAGAGGCTTTTAAAATTCATACAACCCTATTTGCAAATTTGGGGGATTATTGGCTATGTTGTCCTTTTCAGAAGGCTTTTATATGCTTTGCCTACATTTTGAGCAAAGGTGAGAGATATGGATCGAATTTCACTTTTTAGTTATTGTTTTATTTATTTACAAGCCAGCTGTTGACCCTTTCTGGTCCCCAACTCCACAGTTCCTCATCCCATTTCTTCTCCCCCTGTCTCCAAGAGGATGCTCTCCCTTTTTTAAAACAAAATTTTATTAGATATTTTCTTCATTTACATTTCAAATGCTATCCCAAAAGTCCTCTATACCCTCCCCCCACCCTGCTCCCCTACCCACTCACTGCCACTTCCTGGCCCTCGCATTCCCCTGTACTGCAGCATATAAAGTTTGCTAGAACAAGGGGCCTCTCTTCCCAATGAAGGGAGTTTATGTACCTTGTTTTTCTCAGTGAACCAACTTTTGGTTTTGTTGATTCTTTTTGTCATTCTCTTTGTTTCTAAATGGTTGATTTAAATCTCATGCATCATATAAGATCAGCATGGAGTAAGGATGGATGTCAATAAAACAAAACAAATAGAAAGCCCACTTAACCATGGAAACCTAACAGTTCTTTACTCAACGATAACTTTGTGAGGGAAGCAACAACAAAAGAAATTGAAGACTGATCTTGGGACCACAGGTCAGCAGCTGAACGCAGCATCTGTTCTGGCCCAATCCCGTGCGACCTGAGACACCAGCCAGGAGAGTGATAAAGGCCCAGAGCAGGACAGACTCTCCCTTCCTGTCCAGTCCGGCCCAGTGCACCCCGCACCAGCTCAGGGCTTGGACGCAGGCTCTGGGCACTCTCCCGAGGCCCCTTCGGGACTCCGCAAGCTATCTTGGGACCACAGGTGAGCAGCTGAATGCAGCATCTGTTCCGGCCCAATCCTGTGCAACCTGAGACAGAAGCTGGGAGATTGATAAAGGCCCAGGGCAGGACAGACGCTCCCTTCTGGTCTGCACCAAAGCCAGGTCTCCTTGGGCAGAGATGGCAGGAGGTAATCGTAAGAACAGAAGCAACAGAATCCAAGGTTACTTGGCATCACCAGATCCAATCTCACCCACCACATCAAGTCCTAGATACAACAGCACACCAGAAAAACAGGACATGGATATAAAGTCACTCGTCAAGATGATGATGGAGGACTATAAGAAGGAAATGCAGGAAAACACAGATAAACAACTAGAAGCATTTAAAGGGGAAAAACTTAGAGAGTTACAGGAAAACAATACCAAACGGGTGATGGAATTGAACAAAGTCATCCAGGACCTAAAAATGGAAGTAGAAACAATTAAGAAAACGCAAAAGGAGATAACCCTGGAGATAGAAACCATAGGAAAAAAAAATCAGGAACCATAGATATGAGCATCAGCAACAGAATACAAGAGATAGAAGAGAGAATCTCAGGCACAGAAGATTCTATAGGGAGCATAGACATGACAATCAAAGAAAATGCTAAATGCAAAAAGATCCTAACACAAAATATCCAGGAAATCCAGGACACAATGAGAAGACCAAACTTAAGGATAATCGGAGTAGATGAGAAGGAAGATTATCAAACTAAAGGGCCAGCAAATATCTTCAACAAAATAATAGAAGAAAACTTTCCATACCTAAAGAATGAGATGTCCATAAACATACAAGAAACCAACAGAACTCCAAATAGGCTGGACCAGAAAAGAAATTCCTCCTGACACATAATTATCAGAACAACAAACGCATAAAATAAAGACAGAATATTAAAGGCAGCAAGGGAAAAAGGTCAAGTAACATATAAGGGCAGGCCTATCAGAATTATTCCAGACTTCTCACCAGAGACTATGAAAGCCAGAAGATCATGGACAGAGATTATACAGACACTAAGAGAACACAAATGCCAGCCCAGGCTACTGTACCCAGCAAAACTCTCATTTACCATAGACGGAGAAACCAAACTATTCCATGACAAATTCAAATTCACACAATATCTTTCCACGAATCCAGCCGTTCAAAGGATAATAACAGAAAAACACCAATACAAGGACGAAAACTATGCCCTAGAAAAAGCAAGAAATAATCCTTCAACAAACCTAAAAAAGACAGCCACAAGAACAGAATCCCAACTCTAAAAACAAAAATGACAGGAAACAACAATTACTGTTCCTTAATATCTCTTAATATCAATGGACTCAATTCCCCGATAAAAAGATATAGACTATCAGACTGGCTGCACAAACAGGACCCAAAGTTTTGCTGCTTAAAAGAAACACACCTCAGGAAAAAAGACAGACACTACCTCATAGTGAAAGGTTGGAAAACAATTTTCCAAGCAAACGGTCTGGAGAAAAACAGCTGGGGTAGCCATTCTAATATCGAATAAAACAGACTTTCAACCCAAAATTATCAAAAAAGACAAAGAGGGGCACTTCATACTCATCAAAGGCAAAATCTTCTAAGAGTGTTGGGGGCCGAGCGCAACTCCCTCCCCAACCCGAGCGGGTTACCTAGAGACAGTTGTAAACAAGCTCAGTGCGCAGGCGTGGTGACAAGATCACGTAAGTCACCACCCACCGCAATTCCCGAATTCGCGCTCCAGCGCCGGTCGCCTAGATACGTAAACAAGTTCAAGTGAGCGTGCGTCTTGGCAGCCACAAGTCACCGCCCAATTCCGGGGCATATCTTAAGGTAACGGCAGCCAGCCAACCCAAGCGTCATACGTCACACTGAGGTAATATTGAGCTGGGTATTTCTAGAGGCTTTTTCTCCTTCTCGCTCTCTTTCTCCACGTGGATTAAATAAAGGATACTTGCAGAAGGATTCTGGACCCATTTATTCCTCTCTTGCAGGCAAGGCGGGAAAGTGGGTGTTTGTTTGTTACACAAGAGGAACTCTCAATCCTGAATATCTATGCTCCAAATGCAAGGGCAGCCGCTTTCATTAAAGAAACTTTAGTAAAGCTCAAAACACACATTGCATCTCACACAATAATAGTGGGATACTTCAACGTCCCACTCTCATCATTGGACAGATCCTGGAAACAGAAACTAAACAGAGACTCAGTCAAACTAACAGAGGCTATGAAACAAATGGACTTAACAGATATCTACAGAATATTTCATCCTAAAACAAAAGGATATACCTTTTTCTCAGCACCTCATGGCACCTTCTCCATAATTGACCACATAATTGGCCACAAAACAGATCTCAACAGATTCAAAAATATTGAAATTGCCCAATGCAACCAATCAGATCACCATGGACTAAGGCTGTTCTTCAATAACAACATAAGAAGCAGAACATCATCATTCACTGGGAAACTGAACAATATTCTACTCAATGATACCTTGCTCAAGGAAGAAATAAAGAAAGAAATTAAAGACTTTCTAGAGTTGAATGAAAATGAAGCCACAACATACCCAAAATTATGGGACACAATGAAAGCATTACTGAGAGGTAAACTCATAGCTCTGAGTTCCTACAAAAAGAAAAAAATGGATAGAACATACACTAGTAGCTTGGCAGCACATCTGCAAGCTCTAAGACAAATGGAAGCAAATTCACCTAAGAGGAGTAGACGGCAGGAAATAATCAAACTCAGGGGTGAAATCAACCATGTGGAAACAAAAGGAACAATTCAAAGAATCAATCAAACCAGGAGCTGGTTCTTTGAAAAAGTCAACAAGATAGACAAAACCTTGGCCAGACTCACTAGAAGGCACAGGGACAGCATCTGAATTAACAAAATCAGAAATGAAAAGGGAGACATAACAACAGATCCTGAAGAAATTCAAAACACCATCAGATCCTTCTACAAAAGGTTATATTCAAAAAAACTGGAAAATCTGGATGAAATGGATAACTTTCTAGACAGATACCAAGTTCCAAAGTTAAACCAGGATCAGATTAATGACCTGAACAGCCCTATATCTCCTAAAGAAATAGAAGCAGTCATTAATAGTCTCCCAACCAAAAAAAAAATCCCTGGACCAGATGGGTTTAGTGCAAAGTTCTATCAGACCTTCAAAGAAGACCTAGTTCCAGTTATTCTCAAAGTATTCAACAAAATAGAATCTGAAGGTACATTACCCAATTCATTCTATGAAGCCACGATTACTTTGATACCTAAATCCCATAAAGACACAAGAAAGATAGAGAACTTCAGACCAATATCCCTCAAAAATATTGATGCAAAAATATTCAACAAAATTCGCGCCAACAAAATCCAAGAACACATCAAAACAATCATCCATCATGACCCAGGAATGCAGGGATGGTTTAATATACAGAAATCCATCAACGTAATACACTATATAAACAAACTCAAAGATAAAAACCACATGATCATCTCCTTAGATGCTGAGAAAGCATTTCACAAAATCCAACACCCATTCATGATAAACGTCTTAGAAAGATCGGGAATTCAAGGCCTATACCTAAACATGATAAAAGCAATCTACAGCAAACCAGTGGCCAACATCAAACTAAATGGAGAAACACTGGAAGCAATCCCACTAAAATCAGGGTCTAGACAAGGCTGCCTACTTTCTCCCTACCTATTCAATATAGTACTTGAAGTCCTAGCCAGAGCAATTTGACAACAAAAGGAGATCAAGGGGATACAAATTGGAAAGGAAGAACTCAAATTATAGCTATTTTTAGATGATATGATAGTATATATAAGTGACCCCAAAAACACCACCAGAGAACTCCTAAACCTGATAAACAGCTTCAGTAAAGTAGCTGGATATAGAATTAATTCAAACAAATCGATGGCCTTTCTCTATACAAAGGATAAATGGGCTGAGAAAGAGATCAGTGAAACATCACCCTTCCAAATAGTCACCAACAATATAAAATATCTTGGTGTGACTCTTACGAAGGAAGTGAAAGATTTGTATGACAAGAACTTCAAATCTCTGAAGAAAGAAATTGCGGAAGATCTCAGTAGATGGAAGGATCTCCCATGCTCATGGATTGGTAGAATCAATATAGTAAAAATGGCTATCGTTCCTAAAGCTATCTACAGATTCAATGAAATCCCCATAAAAATTCCAACTCAATTCTTGAAGGATCTAGAAAAGACAATTAGCAAGTTCATCTGGAATAACAAAAAAACTTAGACTAGCAAAAACTCTTCTCAACAATAAAAGAACCTCTGGTGGAATCACCATGCCTGACCTAAAGCTGTACTACAGAGCAATCGTTATAAAAACTGCATGGTACTGGTACAGCAAAAGACAGGTAGATCAATGGAATAGGATCGAAGACCCAGAAATGAATCCACACACCTGTGGTCACCTGATCTTTGACAAGGGAGCTAAAACTATCCAGTGGAAAAAAGACAGCCTTTTCAACAAATGGTGCTGGCACAACTGGCGGTTATCATGTAGAAGACTGGGAATTGATTCATTCTTATCTCCTTGTACTAAGGTCAAGTCTAAGTGGTTGAAGGATCTCCACATAAAACCAGAGACACTGAAACTTATAGAGGAGAAAGTGGGGAAAAGCCTCGAAGATATGGGCACTGGGAAAAAGTTCCTGAATAGGACAGCAAAGGCTTGTGCTGTAAGATCAAGAATTGACAATTGGACCTCATAAAGTTACAAAGCTTCTGTAAGGCAAAAGATACTGTCAACAGGACAAAAGGTGCACCTACAGATTGAGAAAGGATCTTTACCAATCCTAAATCTGATAGGGGACTGATATCCAATATATATAAAGAACTCAAGAAGGTGGACACCAGAAAATCAAATATACCCATTGAAAAGTGGGGCACAGAGTTAAACAAAGAATTTTCAACTGAGGAATACCGAATGGCTGAGAAGCACCTGAAAAAATGTTCAACATCCTTAATCATCAGGGAAATGCAAATCAAAACAACCCTGAGCTTCCACCTCACACCAGTAAGAATGGCTAAGACCAAAAATTCAGGTGACAGCAGATGCTGGCGTGGATGTGGAGAAAGGGCAACACTCCTCCACTGTTGGTTGGACTGCAAGCTTGTTCAACCACTCTGGAAATCAATCTGGTGGTTCCTCAGAAAATTGGAAATAGTACTACTGGAAGATCATGCAATACCTCTACTGGGCATATATCCAGAAGAGGTTCCATCTGGTAATAAGGAAACATGTTCCACTATGTTCATAGCAGCCTTATTTATAATAGCCAGAAGCTGGAAAGAACCCAGATGGTACATTTACACAATGGAGTACTACTCAGCTATTAGAAACAATGAATATATGAAATTCCTAGGCAATTGGATGGATCTGGAGGGTGTCATCCTGAGTGAGGTAACCCAATCACTAAAGAACTCACATAACATGTACTCACTGATATGTGGATATTAGCCCAGAAGCCTAGACTACCCAAGATACAATTTACTAAACACATGAAACTCAAGAAGAATGAAGTTCAAAATGTGTTCTCTTCGCCCCTTCCTAGAATTAAGAACAAAGCACACATTGAAGGAGTTACAGAGATCATGTTTGAAGCTGATTCAAAAGGATGGACCAACCAGTGACTGCGGCTGCCAGGGATCCTTCCCATAATCAGCCATCAAAAATGAACACTATTGCATATGCCAGCAAGATAATGTTGAAAGGGCCCTGATATAGCTGTCTTGTGGGAGTCTATACCAGTGCCTGGCAAACATGGAAGTGGATGCTCACAGTCAGCTATTAATTGGAACACAGGACTCCCAAGGAAGGAGCTAGAGAAAGTACCCAAGGAGCTGAAGGGGTCTTCAACCCTATACGTGGAAGAATAACATTAACTAACTAGTTCCCCCTGTGCTCTTGTCTCTAGCTGCTTATATGGAAGAAGATGGCCTAGTTGGCCATCATTGGGAAGAGAGGCCCCTTGGTCATGCAGACTTTATATGCCCCAGTACAGGGGAATGCCAGCGCCATTATGTGGGAGGGGGTGGTTAGGGGAGCAGGGCGGGGATGGGGGAGGGTATGGGGAACTTTGTGGATAACACTTGAAATGTAAATGCAGAAAATATCTAATAAAGAAAAAAATAACTAAAAAAAAAAAAAGAAATTGAAGACTTTCTAGAATTTGATGAAAATAAAGACACACACAGCATACCCAAACTTATGGGACACAATGAATACAGTGCTAAAAGAAAAATTCATAGCACTAAAGTGGTCTTGTAGAGAATTTGGAGAGGTCCTACACCAGCAACTTAACAGAATAACTGAAATCTGTAAAACAAAAAGAAGCAAACACACCCAAGAGAAGTAGATGGCAGGAAATTATCAAACTAATTTCATTTTTTTCTTAAATTTTGACAACCATTGTCAAAATTAGGTTGCTGCAAGTGGATTTAGTTTTGGATCATCTCTCTTCTACTTCCTTGGTCTACCTGTCTATTTCTGTGTCAGTACTATGATGATTTTGCCACTCTGGCCTGACATACAACTTAAGATCAGGATGGCAGTACTCTATTCCTTAGGCTTTTCTGTTTAAGATTGCCTTGGATATCTGTTTCTAGTCTTGCCAATGATGTCATTGGGATTTGGATGGGTACCGTTCTGAATCTGTAGATAATTTTCAGTTACAAAGCCATTCTCACCATTTTAGTTCTTCCAGATCTAAACATGGGAAGCTTTTCACCTCTTAGGACCTTCCAATTTCTTTCTTCCATCTTGCAATATGTTTTCATTACAAAGTTCTTTATTCTTTTTACTTGGTTTACTGCTAGTCTTTTACAAAGCCATTGTAAGTATGTGATGATTCTCCCTATTATTATCCTCATTATTGGCATGGAGAAACCTCCTGTTTTTTTTCTTTATGTTGCCTTTATATCCTTCCAGCTTTAGAAATTGTTAATTGGCTCTAAATGTTTTCTGTTGCATTATGCAATCTTTAAGAACAATATAATGCTCTTTGCCAATAGAGATTGTTTAACTGTTTCATTTTCTTCTTGCATTTGCGTTAGTTATTGTACTTATTGCTCTAAGATTTTTATTTTCACAATACACACTCATAATATGTCTATATGCATACTATAGTGAGTATGACTGGAGATAGTGGGTACCCTGAATGCCATTCCAGATTTTAAAGGAGATGCTTTCAGAATTCCTCCATTTGACATAATGTTTGCTATAGGTTTGCTGTGTGAGGTTTACCATATTGAGATATCTTGCTTCTATTTCTGGTTTCTTTAGTGATTTTGTCATGTAATTTTTGATGAAAACCTTTTCCATATCTATTGAGATGATCATGTAACTTCTGTCTTCAAGTCTATGTACTTCCTAATACTTAATGATTTGTGTATGTTGAATCAATCTTGTGTTCCTGGTATGAAACCAAATTGGTCTTGGTACATGATCATGGAAATTGGTCTGCAGTATTCTTCCATTAATTTTTTTTTTACTGTCATGCTTTCATCTTGGTTTGTTAATAAGTAACACTGGTTTCAGAAAATGAAATTTGTAATATTGTTTCCCTTTTTAAATGGAACAGTTTGTTGATTATTGGTGTTAGACCTTCCTTAAAAGTTTGGTAGAATTCAGCACTCTGCTCACCTATTCCTGACTTTTCTTTGTATTGAGAATTTGAATTCCTACTTTGATCTAATTGTATATTACAGGTCTGTTTAAATTGTTCAAATACTCTATATTAAATTTTTGTAGGTTTTGTGAATTAAGAAATTTATCCCTTCAGGGAAATGTGAATCAAAACAATCTTGAGATTCCACCTCACACCAGTCAGAACGGCTAAGATCAAAAACTCAGGTGACAGCAGATGCTGGCAAGGATGTAGAGAAAGAGGAACACTCCTCCATTTCTAGTGGGATTGCAAGCTGGTACAATCTCTCTGGAAATCAGTTTGGCAGTTTCTCAGAAAACTAGACATAGTACTACCAGAATATCCAGCAAATATATATATATATATATATATATATATATATGTATAATACCCAGAAGATGCTCCAACAGTAAGAAGGACACATGCTCCACTATGTTCATAACAGCCTTATTTATAATAGCCAGAAGCTGGAAAGAACCCAGATGCCCCTCAACAGAGGAATGGATACAGAAATGTGGTACATTTAAACAATGGAGTACTACTCAGGTATTAAAAACAATGAATTCATGAAATTCTTAGACACATGGATGGATCTAGAAGATATCATCCACTCACTCCATTGGGTTAGTGTTTTCTTGTACGTACTATACGTGAGTGACTATTCACTTATAATCGGGTTTTCGAGTCTTATCGGTTCTATGATAAACGTTTTGTGTACTTTGAGTTCTTCTTCCTTCTGGTTTCACACCTATGAAGCTACGAAGAATCTTCCCCTTTGTTTTATGGATACCTTCCTCAATGTTTCAAGAGAGCAGAGTCTGAAGTAATGACCATCCAGAAACTACCCCACCTGGGGAATCCCATAAACATCCCATAAATAACAACCAAACCCAGATACTATTGCAGATGCCAACAAGAGCTTTCTGACAGGAGCCTGATATAGTTGTCTTCTGAGAGGCTCTGCCAGTGTCTGACAAATACAGAAGTGGATGCTCACAGTCATCCATTGGATGGAGCACATGGTCCCCAATGAATGAGCTAGAGAAAGTAGCCAAGGAGCTGAAGGGGTTTGAGCCCCATAGGAGGAACAATAATATGAACTAACTAGTACCTCCAGAGCTCCCTTGGACTAAACCATCATTCAAAGAAAACATATAGTGGGACTCATGGCTCTAGCTGCATATGTAGCAGAGGATGGCCTAGTAGGTCAACAATGGAAGGAAAGGCCCTTGGTCTTGAGAAGGTTCTATGCCCCAGTATAGGGGAATGCCAGGGCTAGGAAATGGGAGTGGGTTGGTGAGCAGGGGCAGTAGGGTAGGAGATAGGGGATCTTTGGAGGGGAATCTAGAAAAGGGGATAACAATTGAAATGTAAATAAAGAAAATATCTAATTAAAAAAAAGAAAAAAAATTCATCTTTTAACTACAGGTTTAAAAAAAAAAGAATATGTTTTCATTTTATCTAGTTTTTTTGGGGAATATTATGAAAGTAATTTTCATTTATAATTTGCTAATTTGCATCTTCTTTTTATTTTTGTTGATTTGGTTAGGGGTTTTAAATTCTGTTCTCTTTGGAATATACAATTCCTTGGTTCATTTTATATATTAAAATTTTTTATTCTCTAATTAATTTATGTAGTGTTCTTATTAGTTCTTGTCATTTATTGGATTTGAATTTATCTTTTGGTGATTTAGAGCTTTCAAGTTCATCATTAGATTATTTTTATTTGAGATTTTTTAAAATTACTTTTATTTATTTATGTTTCTCTGTGTACCTGCACATGCACATGCATAAACACACATGTGTCACAGTGTATATGTGAATCAGAGGACAGTTAGCAGGAATCATTTCTTCTACTATATGAGTCTCAGGGAACAAATTCAATTTGTCAAAGTTGAGTACCAAGTGTCTTTAGTCATTGAAGCCATTTAGTCGCTTCCCAAAGATATTTTATGTTAGTATTTACAGAGATAAGCTTTCCTCTTATGATTGTTTCCAACTGTATCCCAGAATTCCTGATAGGCTGTAAGATAATTTTCAATTGATAAGAGGGATTTAATTTTTTCTTTTTTTCTTATTTATTTATTTTTATTTTATTATTTTTATTTTTTTAAAAAAATTCTTGATTTATTTATTTATCTTTCAAAATCATATTTGTCACTAAGGGTTGCTATAGTTTCTTATAGCATGGATCTCTAACTTTATTCCACCATGATCTGATAAGATACCTCAAATTGTTTCTATTTTTCAAAAACTGTTCATTACAGTTGCATTGGGACCAATGTGATGATGTGATGAATTCTAGAAAAGATTCCATTTGATAATGAGATGAATACTTGTTATCAATGAATCAACTCTTTAATAGATTTCTGTTAAATCCAGTTGATTCATGGTATAATTTAACTGCATTTCTTTTCTGAATTTTAGTTTGGGTTCAGGAGATGTTTGTAGCTTATTTTTAGCTAAACAAGTTCTGGGAGGAAAAACTATCTGGATTTTATGGTAGTTGGTGGCTTTACATTGATGAGTTAAAGTAGTTGGTATTTAAGGGCGTTAAGAGGGAATTGCTGTTTGTTTCCTCTTCTCCTGTTGGTATGAGTTTCCTGGTATCTCAGGGTTGCTCTTGATGTGATGAAAACTCCATGACCAAAAGCCACTTGGAAAGAAAAGAGTTTATTTGGATTGTAACTCCACAGCATTGTTCATCATCAAAGGAAGTCAGGATAGGATCTGCAGGAACCTGGAGGCGGAAGTTGATGCACAGATCATTGAGGAATGTCATCTACTGGCTTGCTCCTCTTGGCTTGCTCAGTTTG
Organism: Mus minutoides; assembly: GCA_902729485.2. NCBI lineage: Eukaryota > Metazoa > Chordata > Mammalia > Rodentia > Muridae > Mus > Mus minutoides. Next base: position 8,451 of record CACVCL010019373.1, on the reverse strand, counting down.
TTTTCTTATCCACCCTAGGACCACCTGCCAAGAGGCAGCCCTGTGCACAAATGGCTGGGTCCTACCTCATCAATCATCAATCAGGAAGATACCCTACAGACTTCCCTACAGATCAGTCTTATAAAGGTATTTTCTTAAGATTCTTTCTTCCCAAATGACCCTATCTTGTTCTGCCTTGATGCAAAACAAAGCAGCAGGGTTGGCTTGCTGGGTGAAGCAATGCTGATTCCTTTGTGTATCCTCTCTGTTTACCTGCTTCTCCCATTGGATGTATTATTTTCTGTGTCACCACTGAGATTTTCTTTCTTCTTTGTGATTGTATAGTATGCCTTTAGGGACTTTTTGAATGTTCCCTTGTTGTGTGAGTTCCTTTAATTTATTATAGTCCTGAAATGTCATTTACCAATCTGTTTTAAGAGATAACTTGAAGGGCATAGCAATATGTGTAGACAGGTACATAATTTTAGTACCTGTGACATCATTCTAAACTTTCCTGTTTTTTGCTGTGGCTGATGAAAGATATATTTTTGTATTTACTTTTTGTATGTGAGTTTGCATTTTTCCTTTACAGCTTTTATTATTTTTCTTTTGGTTGTCATTTTTGTATCATAAATAATGAATATAATATATCATGATGATGTTCTTCTTCTCATGTTTAGTTGTCATTCTAAATGCCTCTTGTGTATCAATATCAATTTTTTTGTTTGGTCAATTTTCTGTTATAACTTCATTAAATAAACTACCTATGGCTTTTGACTTTTTCTCAGCTCCTTGTATACAGTGAGTTGTCAAGATTGGTCTCTTCATCTAAACAGGCAAGGCTCCTTGCAGAGGAACTGGGACATCAACTGAGTCACAAAACCTTTAACCTATAATATGTCCTGCTTGCAAGACATGCTGGGGCAATGGTCTCACAGAATTTGTGAAAGTGCGCAACCCATGACTGGTCCAAATTAAGGTCTACACTTTGAGATGAGCCCATTCCAATACTTGCTGGATAGCCATGAATCAGAAGCAGAACATCTCAGAGACCCAGGATAGAACCAAAAAAAGTCAGCAAAATAATTCATAATTATATTCTGCTACACACATAGATCGGAGGATAGCCCAATTATCATCAAAAGGGTTTCATCTAGAAACTGATGGGAGAAGATGGATAGACCCACAGCCCAATACTATGAGAAGCCAAGGAATTCCTGCTGAAGATAAGGAGGAAGGATTGTAGGATCCAGAAGTAATGGCAGCAATACCAGGAAAATACAGCCCACAGAATCAACTGAGCAGGGCTCTTGGGGGACTAACAGAAACTAAAACAACAAACCCAACCCTGTATTGGTCTTAGCTAGATCCTCTGCATATATGTTATTATCATGTAATTTGATGTTTCTGTGGGACTTCCAGAAATAGACATTTGGGTGCTAAATGTGGAAAATTGAATTTATAGATTTTTTTCAAGCTATAAGTATCATATTTTGAGAATGAAGTGAGGTAGGAATTGGGAAAGGGGTAAAAGGTGGGTATTGGAATCAGAGTTTTGGATAGTTGAGAGCTACCATGTGAGTGCTGGGAACCAGAAATTGTGTCCTCTGAATGACTAACAAGACCTCCTAACTGCTGAGCCCACTCTCAGCCCCAGTAACTTATTTTCCTAAGAGTTCCTACAGGTACAGGATAACCATTGTATCAATGCAATGAAGCCTTAATGTGGTCATCATAATAATTTCCTCATAAATTAATTGCTTTTCTCTTAAGCAGTGCCTCCATATAAGGCTACTCCATATAATTCTTTGGAGATATACCCAAGTCACAGCATCAGTGTGTAAGCAGGAAAAGAGGCAAGAGATGAGTGGAAAGTAAAAATAATCTTGATGGCCAATGATCTTCAATGCCAGGCTACAAGTTTAAAAATTTATCATATCAACATCTTTTTTGCAAACTCATTCATTAAGCAATATTTTTGCAAATCCATAAGACACATTTGGATTAACAAAAATAATAATTAGAATAAATAAATCTCTTCCCAGAATCAACAATTATTATAACAATATGTACATAAGCTATATATTTTTAAAACCTATGTCAAGTAGTACTACCATGCAAATTTTACAACTTCAAGTTAATATTATATAATAAACTTCCTTCTCTATTATCTTTACTAAAATATTTCCATATTAGGTTGTCATATTCTTCAGAGTGTTAAATTCCAATGCATATAGCCATTTCTCTTTATTGCACATTCATATTCTCTCTTTTTCAGTTTAAATATTGCTCTAGTAACCATCTTTCACTAGTAACCTGGAGGAGATATCTGAGAACAAATGAAAGATTGGTGGTTTTCGTCCTAAGTGTGTGCTCATTTTACAATGTTATGGGTAGTAGCAGTTTGGTCTTTGACATGATGTGTTTATCTAGTCTTACAAATATACCTTTGTAAATCCCTCATAGGTCAACTGAAACATATTCAATCCTTTTCCAGTATGGAAAATACTGATGTTTTAATATTAATTTTCATTTCTTTGACTAAATGAATTAAACTGTATGTTTTTGGTCCATCTGTTGGCTATTTATTTGCATTGTTATTTCTGAAAGTTGAATTTCTTTGTCAGGTGGCCTTATTTCTATTACATATTTCATTTATCATAAAATTACTCTTTTACCAAATGAACTGTCAGTGAGTATAATCTTTTACTTATAGAGACTAAAATGTACTTATTTTCATGCAATTAAAGGTAATTCATGTACAGACTGTATCTCATTAAGTCAGTAAACTGTGGTAAGATTTAGCACCATAAGAAATGGTCCACAAATTAGTTATATATGGGGACAGTAGGGTTTTTTTTTGTTTGTTTGTTTGTTTGTTTATTTTTTCCTTTTGGTTTTATTTTTTTCATCTTCAGTTGTCTCTGATGTAGCTTATTTGAAGATAATTGTTGTTTTGTTAACTGAATACCACGCTGTAATTGAAAAAAAATAAATTGTGGCTGTTTTGTTGAAAAAAAAAAGAAATGGTCACAGTCAATTCAGTAATCTAAACAACATATTTAGAGTTCAGGGTGTAAGTATTCTGAGTTCTGGAACCCCTCTCTAGTTATAGATAGGTGACAGCTTTTGAATGCTATACTTGACACAACTGTCCAGGTCTTTAGTGTTTTCTTCCAAGGATACCATTCATAGTATGAGAACCTCCTCATGAATTAATTATTACTCAAGTACCCATCTCCAGATCCCATTACTTTCAGATTGGGATTGGCAGTATAAGACCATAATATATACCCTGCAAAAACTGTATTCTCTTTGTATTAATACATACACTGAACTACAACTCATACACAAGTGGCTTAATCACACATCTAGCACTGAGACGGGATGTCTAAAGGACTAGGCTGGTGACAGGAGCACCTATTGATATCTGTCTATGTACTTTAGCTTCTTTAGCTACAGAATGATATTAGAAGGGCTTCTCACATAGCCAAACATGGTTTCAAGCATGGGTTATCTGATGAAGATGGGTTGTCCTTAAAATGCAGTCTTGGAAGCCTTCTTAAATTACTCTACCATATGCTGCTGGCTGAAGAAGTCACAAGGATCCACACATATCAACAGCAAGGGGGTTTGGCCAATGTCCCTCAATGAGAGGAATAGCAGAGAATCCCAATGAGTATTTTAAAGCTACCAGACCAAGAGCGGTTGTTATTTTTATTACCATTTCATTCATTGCTTGTCATGTCTATGATGCATTTGTCTCTTAGGAGGAATAGGTTCGGCTAAGCTTTCATATATCTTCATTTTCTATTTCAGAATCTTAAAAAAAATCATGAAAATTATGTGTAAATATTAACCAAATAACTTAATTTTCAGTAAATATCAATTATATTTGTGTTTGGATAGCATCTCATTTTGAAATTCAAACTATTGTAACACAGTACCAAGTTGTATAAAGTTGAAGGGTGAAAGAGTTAAATGTTGTTTGGTATTTGGACCTCAGGTCATTGACATCAACTTCAGCACATAACATTGTTTAACTTGACTATGTGTTTTGAATGTATCATGGCAAGCAGTTTTTCTGAGCTTTGTTAACTAATGTTTGAGTCTAGTCAAATTTGGGAGCATATTTTTTGGAAGTAGAAACTATGCTTTAAACAGAAGTAGAGTGTCATAATTAACAATCGGTTAATTCTTTTAAGGCTTCAGCAAGTTCTTGGCTAATATTTATAGCCCAATGATAACAAAATGTCATTTTAAGGTATATATTTACTATCTGTACTCAAGTTTGTATCTTCAAGTATGGTTTCATTTATAGCTTGTGAAGAAATCCATATGTTAATAGATGTTCTGCTTTACATGATAAAGCATAAACAATTTTAATCATTTTGCAGAAAATCATTGAAAGACATTAATTAATATATATGGATTAATGTTTAAAAACCTAATGTTCTTTTAAGAAAGATTACCTATTAAGCTCTCATGTATTTAACACATATATGCTTCAATATATTTGATTGGGACATTAATAAAACCTTATTGCTTATATTAGCATCCACTTGTATAAAACAATTAACAGTGAGGAGAAGCAAGCACAATGCATTAATCACTGATACAAGAAACGGAACAATTTAAAGAATTTGTTAAAGATAATTACTTTGATAAAAATAGTAAAATCAAATGGAACATATTCTCTTAATTAATTCATATGCATAAAAATGTGAGGAGGTGATGTTCCGAGATCATAACAAGGGGGAAGGGAAGGTCCCGTAATAATCAATTCACCAGTCAAAATGATTATGCTTTGTGTGTTAGTAAAAGACTTTGATCTTCATTATAATGATCAATAGTATGTTTAAGCTGTTAGTTTTGTCTAAAATGTTTCTGTTTATTTTCAAAAACACACGTATTCCCATTTTAGAAATCTTTTTATAATTCTTAGATATAATTGCAAATCACACAAATTGAAGGTAAACGATGCATCAGTTGTGAATATGTCTTAAGTCCAGAAGACTTTAAGTTGCCTCATGAGATATCATGCAGCCTTTCCTTTCCGGAAGGTATTTAGACATTTAGATACATCCTATTACATGGAGAGTATCACAGGCCTGGCTAGTCATTTCCCAGAAACTATACTTAAAATGGCACATTTTATAACATGTTCCCTAAAGAAAATCACAAAAGGGAAAACCACCCCAGTAACTGTCTGCCTGAGATTCTCACTGACTCTAACTCCCCTTCAGCCTTTAGGGCAAGTCTGTGAAAAAGGAAATGGAATAACATTTAATTCATGTCATTTGGTTAGTATGGAAACAACACAAAAATAATGTGAATTCTGGCACTCAGGATAGGTACTGGGATAGAGGAAAAAAGTCCAAGGAACAGCTGTGCATCAAATTCTTTTTTTTTTTTTTTTGTGCCAGGTGTGTGCTGCAACTGTACATGTGCGCCTGGTATGTGATGCCACTATACATGTGAATGTGTGTGCCTGTTGTGTGATGCTGTTGCACATGTGTCCATGTGTACCTGCTGTGTGTGCCTAGTGCATGATGCCACTTTACATGTGGGCCAGGTGTGAGATGCCACTATATTCATGTGTGCCTGGTGTGTGATGCAGCCACACATAGGAACCTGTGTGCCTAGTTGTTTTGCTGCTGAACATGTGCACATGTGTGCCTGGTGTGTGCTACAGCTGGACACATGTGTTCATGTGTGCCTGGTGTGTAATGGTGCTGTACATGTGTACCTGGTGTGTGATGCCATTGTCCATGTGTGCCTGGTGTGTGATTCTTTCTTCTTTTTTTTTCTTAGATTTTTTTCTTCATTTACATTTCAAATGCTATCCTGAAAGTCTCCTATACCCTCCCACCTCCCTGCTCCCCAACCCACCCACTCCGGATTCCTGGCCTTGGCATTTCCCTGTACTGGGGCATATAATCTTTGCAAGACTAAGGGCCTCTCATCACATTGATGGTCTACTAGGCCATCCTCTGCTACATATGCAACTAGAGACACAATCTCTGAGGGGTACTGGTTAGTTCATATTGTTGTTCCTCCTATAGGGTTGCAGACCCCTTTAGCTCCTTGGGTACTTTCTCTAGCTCCTTCATTGGGGGCCCTGTGTTCCATCCAGTATATGACTATGAGCATCAAATTCTTGATGTCTTGGTTTCCTCAAAAGGTAGATTCTTCTCCAATTTTCAATTTTGGGGACTCTCCAATTTCAACTCTTATTGCCCCCTTTGTCTTTTTTCTTATTGTTCATGTGTATAAGACAGAAGTAGAATAATGCAGACACCTACCTTACCACTTCAAACTGGATACAGTTAGTCTGGATCAAATTCTTCTAATCTTTTTGTCTCTATTACAAAATTCTCCAAGTTGGAAAAAAAAGGTTAGGAAAGGAAAGGGTTATTGGCTTATACTTCCTGGTCACATTCCATCATTGGAGGAAATAAATCCAGGAACTCAAGCAAAAAATGGAAGTGGAAATCATGACAGAATGCTGCTTGCTGATTCACTTTCAGGCTCCTGCTTAGGTGTTTTTGTAAAGCCTAGGATCTGTACCCAGAGAACTGTCTCATCCTTAGTTGCCTAGGATACTTTATACCAATTAGCAATCAAGACAATCCCTCACAGACATGCCCACAAGCCAGTCTGCTGTAGGCAATTTCTTTTAAAGAACTCCAGATTTTGTCATTCAAAGCTAACTAGGACACAATGCATAAAATAATATATAAGTGAATATTTTTATACTATGAAGTAAAAATCAACATTTTATACCATTTATTTTATGTAACTATGTTTCTAGTCTCTGATAGTCTCTTTACCATATTGTCAAATCTCCCTATACAGTTCATGTAGTGGGAGCGTTACATTGATTCTCCAGTATCTTTTATCACTATGAAACTTTTCTTATTTATGAACACACCCACATCTGCCCTTTAGCCAACATTCAATTCATTTTATGTACATTTATGTCCATTCTATCTTCCTCCATTTCCAGACCTCAATCTGTCTACTGAGACCTTGATCTTTGATGTGGAACTTTGTCAAATGCTGCTGGAAATGTAAGATCCTGCTCTCCACTGCATAGGGACAAAGCTGATGTCTTCTTCTAAAAGCACAAAGGCTTTGAATGAATAAACATTGGCATTTCGTGTGGAGCTCTGTCAGACAGAGGCTGCTCTAACCATGAAATGATGATTAGAGATTTCTGAAGGTGCTGTATGGAAGGGCACCATTTGTCCTTTTGTCTAGTGGTTTCTCAAATTACAAGAGCTTTTTCAAGCCATTTGTTATGGACTGAGGAGGATGCCAGTGGCAGGCAGGGTGTGTTTCACTGAGCACTGCCAAGACTGCAGCATGGCAGTGAAGTGATTTTTATTTCTTTGTTCAGAAAAATACTAGTTGTGAAGGTTTTGGAGTGAATCCATTCCATTAACTGATTATGGAAGTGGGTTAGTGGAGCATGAATGGTCAGTATTTATCACTATATATATTCTTCCTAGTTCAGTTTGCTGTAAGGCTAATATAAGCATTAGGATTATGTGATACACACACACATGTGTATATATATATATATATATATATATATGTATATATATATATATATACACACACACATATATATATATACACACAGACACATACATAAGCAGTATGAGAAGAGTTCTTTCCACATACATTTCTGTCATTTTGTGAAGTCTTACCATATTGTATAAACTGGCATAGAACTTGTAATCATGCTGTCTTGCCCTGCTGAATGCTATGAATGGAATGAACCACCTGAGTAATACTCTTTAAGAGAATAATAAAACTTGAAGTAAATGTATGTGTATGTAGAAAATACATGTAAATAAATAATGCAGTATCTATGCAGCCACACACAGATAAAGTATAATACTTATCTTTTAAAAAGAGAGCTTACAGGAGGTAGAGGGAGAGAGGGACCTGGGAGGGAGAGAAGAGTGGGAGGGAAAAAGGGGGTAAGATCAGGTGTGGGGTGAGACAAGGGAGAAGTACACAGGGTCACCAAATTGAATGGAGGTGTGTAGCAGTGGGGGGGGGGGATGGAGAAATGGGGGTAGCCACTAGATAACCCATATCCAGAGGTTAAGCATGGCCCCTGGTTGAGAGATGGGGCCACCTACCCATCACAAAACTATAAACCTTGATTTGGTCCTGGGAATGTGGGGAAAAAGAGTAGAGAAGAGAGTGAAGGAAAGATCATACAGAGGCTGCCCCACTAGGGATCTATCTGCAGATATCAAACCTAGACACTATTGCTCATACCAAGAAGTGCTTGCTGATAGGAGTCTGATATATCTGACCACTGAGAATCGCTGACAGAGCCTGACCAATAAAGATGCATCAGACTGAGCACTGGGACCCCAATGGAGGAGTTAGGGGAAGGACTGAAGGAGCTGAAGGAGTTTGCAACTCCACAAAAGTAACAACAATGTTCAC